>CAJDSM010017256.1:0-10364 GCA_903981925.1 Ostrea lurida | reverse complement strand
TGTAACATGCAAGTCGAAAATCGAGGGTAGAAATTAAACACCAATACATAGAATGCAGTCCCCAACTGTTGTGAATATGTGTTGTTTTGTGTAAAAAGCAGTTAAAGTGCAAAACAAATCGTATAGTTAGCACAAGGAGTGCCTCAATAATAGAATATCTAGAATTACAGGACGGTGTCAGAGAAGAAAACTCATTAGTAGAAGCTATACTCTATCATTTCGGGCAAGTAGCGGGACGATGTGCTTCTTTTGTAGTCGTGTTTGTCAAAAAAATCTTACATTCCTCTCATTCAGATCGAATAATAAAAATTATAATTTTTCATATCATCGAAGATTGCACATGACAGAATACTCATATATATTACCTCGAACTTACTTCCTGTCATCAAACACACACGCTCTTGTCAGGATATAAACTTTAAGTGACTGACTGTAATTCACATACAATTGGGTGTATCTTTCGTTAAATATTTCAGTTGTCGTTCCTTTTTCTAAAAAGTCACAGGTATATGGCAAGCCGGGGGAATGGTAATTACCTTGTGCGCCCTGTTTCTGTTATGAAATTTTCTAATCCATAGCGGCCTTAACTCAGTGAAACTATGGTCGATCAAAACCAATACTCGAACATGATCGTGTAACTGTGCTAATGGACAAAGCAATGTACCAATATCAAATGATTATTTGCAAAGCAATGAGAAAAACAAGTGCCGGAAAACTGATAATTTATGAAAGTTTTCTAAGTTCCAAGGGTCCATAAACTCAGTAAAATTATGGGTCGATCAAAACCAAACTCTAGACTATGATCTGTACTTGGATAGGCAAAGCAATGTACCAAATATCAATATCGAATATCTGCAATGCACGTGAGAAAAAAAGATGTGCGGAAATACTGATATTTTGAAAAATTTTCCTAAGCTCAAGGCCTCTTAACAGTAGAAATATGGGTTCGATCAAAACCAACAATTCTCGACCTTGATTCTGTAAGCTTGGTATGGGCAAAGCAATTGTACCAAATATATAATGAATATCATGCAAGCAATGAGAAACAAGAGAGACCCTGGGAACACATCGCTCCGCTGAGTAGCCTTGGCCTCTCAACACCTTATTATCAGGAAGCTTTTCAAGTAAATGTTGTATTTTGGTCTTGAGAAGATTCTTTTATACTACATTCAAAATGTAAAAACTTTACCCCATACTGTGGCCCCATCGTACCCCCGGGGTCATGATTTGAAACAAGTTACTAAGATCTCCACTATATCAGGAAGCTTCCACAATTAATCTCAGCTTTCCTGAGCCCAGTGGTTCTGATGACAGAAGTTTTTTAAAGATTATTCCCCTATATTAATCATATGTAAAACTTTTATATCCCCTATTGTGGCCCATCGTACCCCCCGGGGGTCATGTTCTTGAACAGAACTATTAATCTGCCACCTATTATCAGGAAGCTTCCATATAAATATGTCAGCTTCCTGGGCCCTATGTGGTTCCTGAGAAGAAGACTTTTAAAGATTTGTTCCTATTTAATCTAAAGTAAAACTGTTGATCCCCACGTGTGGCCCATCGTACCCGGGTCATAAATTTGAGACAATGACCTTGAATCTAACACTATATCTAGAAGCTTCCATATTAAATTCCAGCTTTCGCTGGCCCATGTGGTTTCTTGAGAAGAAGAATTTTTTAAAGATTGTCCAATATACATTATGTTAAAACTTGAATCCCCTATTGTGGCCCCATCGTACCCCAGGGGTCATGATTTGAATCTAAACTTGATCTCCTCTATCATCAGGAGAGCTTCGCATATAACTCTCAGCTTTACCTGGCCCAGTGTGGTCTCTTGAGAAGAAGATTTTAAAGATTTCCCATATAATCATATGTAAAAACTTTGCATCCCCCTATTGTGGACCCCATCGTACCCGCCCGGAAGGTCATGACTTTGAACAAACACTTGAACATCCCTCTATATCAGAAATGTTCCATAATAAATTTCAAGCTTACCTGCCATGTTCTTGGGAAAGATAGATTTTTAAAGTTTGGTTTCCTATATAATCATATGTAAAACTCTTGATCCAAATTGTGGCCCATAGTATCCCCGGGGGGTCAATGAATTTCAACAAAACTTGAATCTACACTATCAGGAAGCTTCCATAATAATCTCAGCTTTCCTGGCCCAGTGGTTCTTGAGAAGCATTTTTAAGATGATTTCCCTATAATATCAATATGTAAACTTTGATCCCCTAATTGTGGCCCCATCGTACCCCCGGGGTCATGAATTGAACAAACTTAAAATCTCCTCTATATCAGTAAATTCAGCTTTCCTGGCCCAGTGGTTTTTTGAGAAAGAAGAATTTTTAATAGATTTTCCCCTACATAATCATATGTAAAAGCTTTTATCCCCTATTGTAGGCCCATCTGTACACCCCGGGGGTCATGAATTTGAACAATGACTTGATCTCGCATAGTGTATGCAGGAAGCTTCCATATAAATCTCAGCTTTCCTGGCCAGTGGTTCCTGAGAAAGAAGATTTTTAAAGATTTTTCCTATATAATCATATGCAAAACTTTGATCCCCTATTGTGGCCCATCGTATCCCCGGGGGTCATGATTTCGACATAACTTGAAATCTACACTAATATCAGTGAAGCTTCCATTATAATCTCAGCTTTCCTGGCCCAGTGGGTCTGAGGAAGAAGATCTTTTAAAGAGATTTTTCCATATATAATCATTATGGTAAACATTGATGCCCCTATTGTGGCCTCCATCGTACACCCCCGGGGTCATGATTTTGAACAATACTGGAATCACTCCTCTATATCAGGAAGTCTTTCCTATAACTCTCAAGCTTCCCTGGCCTCATGTGGTTCCTTGAGAAGAAAGATTTTTTAAAGAATGTATTCCCTATATAATCATATGTAAAACTTTGATCCAACATTGTGGCGCCCATCGTACCCCGGAGGTCCATGATTTGACAAACTTGTAAACTCTCCACCTATTATCAGAAAGCTTCCATATATTTAATTTCAGCCTTCTCCTGGCCCAGTGGATTATCTTGGAGAAGATATTTAAGATTTTTTCTATGTAATTACAGTAAACTTTGTCCCAATTATTTTATATATAGTTTGTGGTGTTATTTGAAGTTTTTTTATTCAATTGTGTTTGTTTACCTTGTTTCTGGGGGTCATACGTATCCGGGTTCTATATTCATACACTTGAGGATCTTGACACTATATCAGGAAGCTCCTATATAAATCTCAGCTATTTCCTGGCCCCAGTGGTGGTCTTGAGAAAGAAAGATTTTTAAAGATTTTCCCTAAATATAATCATGATTAAATTGATCCGTTATTGCGTGGCCATCTGTTAGCCCGCTCGTGGGTCATGATTTGAACAAACTTGAATCTCATATATATCAGGAAACTTCCATATAAAATTATCAGCTTTCCTGGCCCAGTGTTCATTGGAAGAAGATTTTTAAAGATTTTCCCTATATAATATATGTAAACTTTTATCCCCTATTGTGGCCCCCATTCGTACCCGGACGGGTCATGATTTGAACAAAACTTGAATCTCCATCTATATCAGGAAAGCTTCATATAAATTTCAGCTTTCTGGCGCCAGTGGTTCTTAGGGAAAATGAATTTTTAAAAAGATTTTCCTAGTAATCATGATGTAAAACTTTGAATCCAACAATGTGGCCCCATCGTATCCCGGGGTCAGTGATTTTCGAAGCAAACTTGAATCTACATATATATCAGGAAGCTTCCATCATATATCTCAAGCTTTCCTGACCAGTGGTTCTTGAGAAGAAGAATTTTTTAAGATTTTCCCTATATATCATATGTAAAACTTGATACCCCTATTGTGGCGCCATCGTACCCACGGTGGGTCATGAATTGACAAAAACTTGAATCTCCCTATATCAGGAAGCTTCCAGATAAATTTCACTTTCCTAGGCCCAGTGGTTCATTAGAGAAGATTTTTTAAATGACATCACACCGTATTTTTGAGCATTTTCGGATTATCTCCCTCTTTAGAGGGGGCTGCTGGTCCTTCATTGAACAACTTGAAAGCCCCTTATACCCAAAGATGTATGTGTAACCAAGTTATGTTAAATTTGGCCCAGCGAGTTCTTGAGAAGAAGTCGACAAATGTGAAAGATTAACGGACATCAGAACAGACGGAACAGACCAGAACGACAAAAGGCGTATCAAGAATAGCTTCACTTGAACCTTCGGTTCAGAGTGAGCTAAACAAAGTGCAGGAAACATGATAATTATGAAATTTCCTAAGTACAAGGAGCCATAAACTCAGTACAAAATATGAGATCGACAAAACCAAACTCGACTTGACTCTGTAACTCTGGTATGGCGAAAGCAATGTACCAAATACAAATGAAATATTGCAAGCAGTGAAAAAAAGTGCGAGAAAAACTGACTTTGTACCGGACCTGCAGGACAGACGGAGGAGTGCAAACACTAGATCCCCTTCGACAATCGTCGGGAATAGGGGCACTAACAAGCTGAATCACAAAAAAAATACCAGCAAACATAAGAGGCCCCGATCTAAACAAGCTATCACAAAAAAAATACACAAAACATAGAGCCCATCTATAACAAGAGCTGATCACCAAAAAAATTACAACAAAAATACACAAACATAGAGCCCGATCTATAGCTTTTGTCTGGTACATGCCTCTTTAAACTTGCTGTTGAGGACCTCCTCCAGTTTCAGGATGATGACGTCGAGGTACTGGGATAGGATAGATTTAGGACATTCCTCACTAAAGTTGACAAGAGCTGCTGCACCATGGGCCTGGACACGGGGATTGGCATTGTCATCAAGGACTAGAAGCAAACTGGGAACTAACTGAAATGGCCAGGTTACAATCAGCTTCAGAATAAATGTTCTAATGGCCAGGTTACGATCAGCTTCAGAATAAATGTTCTGAGACGACAAATATCCTTAGGAAAAGTATCAAAGATAATTTTTTTTTTTTTTCAAAATTAGAAAAACTTGCCTTGTCATGGAATTTCTTTTGAAAAACTGGACCAAAATCTGTACACATCTGTCCAAGGGCATTACAAGCTGCGTAGCGAACCCGGGCATGCTTACAAGTAAAATATTAATCAGATTATCAACTCTGATGCAAAAGTCACAGGTAAGAAAATTCAACATCTATCGATTTGATGATTTACTCCGTACTTGGATATACGACACAATTATGAGTATCACTTATGAATCTAATTCTTACAGGGTCTTTGAGGTATGGCAGGATGGCCTCTAACACATTTCCCAGCATTGTTTCCATCTGTTGGTGGCAGCCTTCCCCACAGGCAGAGATGGCCATCAGCGCCGCATGTCTGTATCGCCAGTCATCTGCAATCAGTACAGGAAGTCTAATACTGTCAAGTGTGACTAAAAACTTACATTGTCCTAAATTCGAAAACAGTACATATGTTGATGAAAAATGCTTAAGTCCAAACGTTAATATCTTCTGCAGAAACTGTCTGAAAAGAAATTCTTGACAATATGCACATTTCCATAATGTTTCCTGAAATCCTGCAAGTCGTTCAGTATGAGTTTCAAACAATGAATGCACATGTTGGTGAAAAATGTCCAAGTCCAAACGCTCATATCTTCTATATAAAATTCCTGACAATATGCACATCTCGATTATGTAATCTAACACTCCATAAACTTTCGTAAAAAATATTCTCAAGATGCTTAGAGGGAGTTGACTTGTGGACAACACATTGCGGCATATGTTTGTGAAAAATGTCTAAGTCCAAATGTTCACATCTTCTACATAAATTGTCCTAGATAAAATTCCTGACAATATGCACATCTCCATTATGTAATCTAATACTCCACAAAACTTCATTAAAATCCAGCAAGTCATCAAGGAGTTGTGGACAACATTATTTCGGACAGACAGGGTGAAACCTATGTACCCCCTAAACATCATTTGCAGGGGTATAAATATGCAAATTAAATCAATCCATTCAAAAAGTGGCAGTCATTTGCTCACAGTACTTTGCATAGTTTAACAAGGTCACGAAACCATAGCATCCCCTCACAACACAAGATTAAGCAATAGTGACCTTGATGTTGAAGGTTTGATAATCCTCTGATGAATGCTGTGTCTTTTATCTTGTTCATTTATTCCTACGTATACCATATATCCCTGCTATGTTTAGCTCAAACATATGCAATGTGAAAAACCTTGCAAATTCATTTACTATGAAATGTACATAGAAAACTTACTATTTTGCAACATTTGAGGGACATTAGATAAAATGTGTGGCAGCATGGTCTTTCCTCCTAGTGCACAGGCCAAACGATCCAAAGCACTCTCAGCCGCTATTGAATTGCTACAAATAAAAGCATGCTTTAATCATGTCCACTCTGATACAACAAGGGCAACACCCACCTAGCATAATATGCCCATAAAATTTGATGAAAGAGAAACACGTTAGCGGAATTCATATTTCAATGAAATTGGCCCTGTCCTTTGTGTGTCACTTCATTATTGTGCTCACTGAGAAGAAATCTTTCACTTGGCAAAAGTGTCGGTGTACCAAGTTTTGTGTGTACTTCATTTTTATGCTCAATGAGAAGAAATCTTTTACTTGGCAGGAAGTGTCGGTGTACCAAGTTTGACGGTCCAGCCCCAACATTTCTGTCTGTATCTGCCTAAAATGTTTTCCTTCTAAGTGAAACTACGACCTTGACCTTTGATCTTAAAGCGCAAGTCCTAGCCCCAACAGTCCCATCTGTATCTGCTTAAAATGTTTTCCTTCTAAGTGAAACTCTGACCTTGACATTTGACCTTGAAGGATAAATGGTGTCCTCCACTTGGCTTGAGGTATATTGAGTTTGATGGTCCTAGCCACAATAGTTTGGTCTGATTTCTGCCTACAATGTTTTCCCATCAACTGATATTACGATTATAACGTAACCTTTGACCTTGAAAAACAATCTTAAAGGCATCTTCCTATCAGCACACTGATCAAATGTATGAAGTTGTAAGATCCTGGAGCTTATGATTTAGGCTGTATCCTGCCTACAAGGTCTAGCCAGATGGGCGTAGCCATATCACAATACATTTTGTCTTTGACAGGCATATACAGGATGAAGTGGTAACACTTTTAAACCAACATCATCCTTGCCATTTCTAGTTCAGTTCTAAATAAAAGATCTCAAAATAATCCTTTCATTCTCACTTTTTAACAAGATGTGTTTGAAACACCGATGCCCCCGGATTCCACATGCCAGTGAAAGGGGCTTGCCAAAAGGATTATGCATGTGAAATATGAAAAATCTATCACTTACCATTCAAAAGTTATGGCCAATGTTTAAGTTTTTGAAAAGTAGGTCAAACTTCAAGGTCAAGAGGTCAAAAATTTTGGTACCAATAGAAAGGGCTTGTCATAAGGAACACACATGTGAAATATTAAAGTCCCATCACTTGCCATTCAAAAATTATGGCCAATTTTAAATTTTTCGGACAAACAGACAGATGGACAGACCAAAAACTATATCATATGCCCCTGAATCGAAGATTCCAGGGGCATAAAAAATTTCTTTGCTTGTGAAAAGGATGTAATCCTTTAATTTGATACTTCTAAATCCTCTTTATATCTCCCTACCTGTAATCTCTACCGTGTAAATACCTGCTCCTATTTCCCTAACCTTGTAATCCTCTACCGTTAAATACCTGCTACCTATTTCTCTAACCTGTAATCTCTACAGTGTAAGGTCGACCCTCCATGTCATATCTGCCCTACCTGAGGGGTTTTCCGGGTCTACTTGCCGTGTAAATATGCTGGTCTAATCTCCTGACCTGTTAATGCTCTACTGTGGTGAAATTACCGGGGTGGTCCCTAATTTGCTCATACGCTGTAATGCTCATATCTTTGTGTTAGGGACAAATACCTGTCTATCCTTCCCTACCGTAATCTCTTGGACTCTGTCGTAAATAAACCTTGTGTAGGTTCTCTGACCTTGTACATCTCATGACCCTGTGTAAGGGCATCACCGCCTGTTCTGATTTCCATCTATAACCGCCTGTAATCTCTACTTTGTGTAAATACCTGTTTATTTCTTCTTGCCACCTGTAGGATCTCTCTGTGTAACGATACCTGTCTTTATTTCTTCTCTCTACCTGTAATCTCTTAACTGATGTTAATACCCTGTCTATTTCCTACCTGTAATCTCCGGGTACTGTGTGGCTGGTGAGAACCTAACCTGTGTGTATTTTTTTCTCTATCCTGTATAATATCTTAGTCTTGTGACGTGTAAATAACCATCCTGTGTTCTATTTCTCGTTTTTCATACCTGGTAAAAGTCTCTGAGCGTTTGTGTGAACATACCTGTCTAATTTTCTACGTACCTGTAATCTCTACTGTGTAAAATACCTGTCTATGTCTCTAGACCGTGTACCATGCTCTTAACTAGTGTAAATACCTGTCTATTTCTCGTCTGAAAGTACACTCTTGTGGTAATCTCTACTGGGTTACAATACCAGTGTTTATTTCTCTACCTGTAATCATCATACGTGTGTAGAATACCTGTTTAATTTTCTCTAGACCTGTAAAGTCTCCTACTGGTGTAAATAACCCTGTCTGTTTCTGCGTACGCTGTAATCCTGCTACTTGTGTACAATACCTGTTTAATTTCTCTAACGCCTGGTCAGATCTCTACTGTGTAATATAACCTGTCATTTTCCCTAACTGTAATCCTCTAAACTGTGTAAATACCTGTTTATTTCTCTACTCGTTATACTCTACTGTGTAAATACGCATGTTTATTTCTTCATACCTGTACATCTCTACAGTGTAAATACCTGTTTATTTCCCTACCTGTAATCTCTACCGTGTAAATACCTGTCTATTTCTCTACCCTGTAATCTCTAATCTGTGTAAATACCTCGTCTATTTCTCCTAACGTGTAATCTCGTACCCGTGTAAATACCACCTGTCTATTTCTCTACCTGCTGTAAGTGCTCTAAGACCGTGTAAATACCTGTCCTATTTCCCTACCTGTAATCTCTCTGTGTAAATATCCTGTCTATTTCTCTATCCTGTAAAATCTCTACCTGTTCGTAAAATACCTGTCTATTTCTCGTACTGTAATCTCTACATGTGTAAATACCTGTTTATATTCCCTACCTTGTAAATCTCTACCTGTGGTAAATTACCTATGTCTAATTTCTCTCCTGTAATCCTCTACCGAAGTGTAAATACCCTGTCTATTTCCTAGCTGTAACTCTACCTGTACATCTCTACTTCTTGAGTAACAACCTGTCTATTCTCCTTACTGTGAGTACACACCTGTAAATTCATACTGTGAGTACACACCTGTCCTCACTTTCCCTACTCTGTAATCTCTACTGTGAGTAGTGCACCTGTCTATATCGTCTAAACTGTAATCTCTACTGTGAGTTACACACCGCCTACCTGTCTTCTATCTCTCCCGGCGCTACCTGTAATCCTCTACCTGTGCGTACCACCCTGTTCTGTATCTTCTTCCTCGGGTTCATCCTGGAGTGACCATTCCGGCTCCTCCTCCAAATCCACCATCATGGCCAACACCTGAGGTACTGTCCCAGTAAGAAATCAATGATTATACATCTAACATTGGAAGCATACAAAACTATTTTGTGAATACAAAAGTCATATATATATACTTGCTGTTACCCAGGAAGAGGTTCACCCCCACCCAGTCACCCACCCCATTTTTTTTAAAAATATCATTTTAGGGGTTGGTTTATGCTACATCAAGAAATGGACCTAAACAACACAAGCTGACCAGGCATAAAGAATCGGTCACAGGATCAGACCTTAAATCGGACCCTACATCAAAGGATCAACGGTGTAGCATCTTTGCAGAAGCAGAGCATTTGCTTCATAACCAGGATTAATGAATTTGAGACATGCTCTTGCTGTGGCCACATCAAACCTAAGACATAGCCGAAAGTGATTGCTTCCTCTTAAAATGCTCAACATTTAAAAGCGAGAATCACTGGTCTTTGGATATGATTTTATAGGTGAATGTCAAGCTTTGTGCTGTGACCACAAATATCTAAGGAAAGCATCCTGGAGTTATTAAATGAGTTCTTGCATATATTGGGCATTAAAATCGCAGGAACAGTACTCGAGTTTATTAAAAATGATGTTGCATTATTGGGCATAAATATCGAAGAAAGTACTCGATTTACTAGAGGATGCAATTACGGAATTCTCACAGCGATGACTGCATTATTTGACTGTTAATTACAGTACCTGCGCCAGTTCCCATGTCACTGGGAGCTGCCATCTTGTTCCCTCTATAAGCTAACCCATCTATTATAATGACACCCCCCCCCCCCC
>CAJDSM010017252.1:21984-32176 GCA_903981925.1 Ostrea lurida | reverse complement strand
GCATTTTTCACCAAAATACATGTACCTATGCATCAGTGCGTTGACTGCAACTCCTCCTAAATGACTTGCAGGATTTTTATGAAACTTTGTGGAGTGTTAGAATATATAATGGAGATGTGCATATTGTCAGGAATTTTGTTTTGGACAATTTTTGTACAAGATATGAACGTTGGACTTGGGCATTTTTCTCCAATGTATGCATTAGTGCATCGTCCACAACTCCTCCTAAAGAATTATATACTATATTACCCATTGATTAGACAACTTCTGTTAATCTGAGAACATCTGTTGTGTTCATTATGTAGTGTGCCCCGCGGGGGGTATTAGTCCCGATAGGACAGTTCTAGTTAATTTCTGAAGATCCTATGACTCCATCAATTCCTTACTTATTATTATTTTTATTCATTTATAAAGCGCAAAATTAATAATTTTCTATGCGCTGTACAATTGTTGTCCTAAAAAAATGCAGCTCTATAAGATAGATGAAAAAACAAAGGAAAACACTTTGACATAAAAAACATAGTAGTAAAACGACAAGGTGGTTAAAATTGAATAGACAGGATAAACTTGCACACAGGTAATTGCATTCATATAGACTGGAACAAAGATCTGCACTTGGAATCCGTGGCACTGAAAATTTTAAATTCATAGGGGCATATTCACGCCTGAACAGAGTGTTTTTAGGTTCTTGCGGAATGCTCCATGTTCTTAAAGCACACGAAGTTCCAATGGCAGTTCAATTCCACAGTTGTGCACCTAGTGTTTGTATTTCTAACGTTTTCCCAGTTTTTATGTTCAAGGTCACTGGGGTCATTTGACATCGATAGCAATTAACATTTATGGAGATTTCATGTCTTTATCAGACCTAGTTCTGAGGTACTTTCTGTGTCAAGGTCAATGAAGTCACTTTTCCTTAATTGGTAATACCTTGTAGGTCCAGTCATCTGAAGATGTTATATCTCCTAGGGATAAAGTTAGATCATTTTGGTCACTAGAGTAACTTGATCTTGACATTACTTTGTAGGACCATTCCATCCCTTCTCATTAATTCTGAAATCTCATATAACTCTATCTATCATGTTTATCAAGTTACATCTGTTGAATTTTGGAATTAATTTTCCCCATAGAGTTCTCTGTTAAATCCTACTTGATCCCCCCCCCCCCGAAATATACCCTACCCCCTTCAATCTGAAAACAAAAACATTTCTGCACATCTGCACACATTGGCCTGTCATATCCAAGAATATCTAAGACATGTTACGTAGAAAAGTGCCGGACAATTTTAGGCGCAAGAAAGAGGCGGATGAAGAAGCAGAACCGAGCAAAAACGATTGTATCAGGTGTAACCACTCGCAACAATGTCAACCCCAAAATCAAATAGTACGGAAAAGCAATCAAAAGAAACATTGGTATCAGAAAGATCCCCGAAATCCATGTCCATAGAAAAAAAAAAGAACTTACATTGGACGAAATATTCATAATTAAAGCCTTATTTAACTACTGTATAGTACCTTGTGGATCGGGGGGTGGAGGTGGTGGTCGATCGGGAGGGAGAAGAGATGGCTGATCGGGAGGGAGACGAGGTGGCTGGTTTTTCTCAATGTCCATATTATAGATAGCAGGCACACTTACATGAGCCTACTAATGAAACATAAAAACACCACAGCGGAAAGATCAAGGAAGTCACTCGACCACATATACAAGGTTTTAAAAAAACACCTAATAGACGTCCATTTATCTATACCGTTAGGAGTTTCAATTAAAAAAAAAAGTTAAATGATGTATCAAAGCTTTAATTTGAAAGCATACCACGGTTGACCATTCTGTAAATGTTTTTTTCTCGTTATCTCTTGTCTTCCTTGTTATGCACTTCTATTTCTCCCGACTTCGCCGAACGTTTGTGGGTGGTTTACACTTAGATATATTTAACTTCCTATTTGAGTAAGTAAAAGTATTTCGTCTTCACTCGCCTTCTTTATTTTTCTTACTTTGTCACTCACTGTGGACATAGTGACGAATGCTTAGACTGAAGTCACGTGATCGAGCAAATAAATGAGTGTAATTGTATTACTCACAACTTAGACTTCACTTAAGGAAGGATGTGTTATATGTGGGAATTGAGCGTTTGCCGGTTTCCGTGTAGGTCTTGTTGAAGTCTCATTCTTGTTCAATCTACTAACATACATGTCCGAAACCAATGTGTTATGATGATTTCCTTGATTTTCGACACCTGAAGAGCGTTCACAATTTCAACAAAGGAGACTAATTAAGTAGCTTGTGAAGACATTTCGTAAAAAAGACAACTGGTTGTGTGATATAGAATGGGAGGATCAGGTATGTTGATTTATTTTAAAAATACATATACGAGTATACAGTGATTTAGTGGTAAAATATTTTATTTCTTTTGTTATACATGATGTGCCTAAATTCTGTTTGTGTTGTTCAATAGTTACAAATATTAAGCAGTACACAAACAGATAATAATAGATATGCAATATATGACATTGTACTGTGCAATTATTGTTACTTTCCTTGTTTGAATTGCTTACATTTATTTCCGCATATCTACTTTGTTTGATACACACACACACGCACACACACTTTGTTTGAATTACATTTTATGCAAAATCCTGTTTAATTAAGTTTATACATACATACATACATACACACACACACACACACACACACACACACACACATATATATATGGCAACTTTCTATTTTCTTTTGTTGTAATCTCTGTTCAACACACTCAATACTTATTAGATAAGTAAGTCAACGGATTTGATACATGGTTATCTCGTTTTTCTATTATGTTGTCTCTTAAAAGAAATCCAACTGCATCCGGTTCTCGAAGGTAATCATCGCTTGTTCTTGGTACTCACTTCACCCTAAACGCCAGTGGAATGGGGTGACATAAATTTGGAAGAAGCCGATTACTGTCTCAGTTTGTTTCTATCATCACTGCTTATTTTAGCCCTCTCCATACAAGTCAAACACATTTAAAATGTTATATTATGTAAACAAGATAAAATATATAGGGAGAAAGAGACAAAAGGTACATGATATTAATGAAAATAATTATGTAACAGAGAAATGGAGAAAGTAAAAGTAGGAAGAAAAATTCCGGTTTGAGAGCATGTTTACATCATACTACCGTAGTTTAAGCATGAAAATACTAATACTTAAACAATACGTTTTGTTGCAGCGATAAAAGCTTGTACTGCTTTAATTTTAGGACTACCGTATAATAACAATTCAAGTGTAGGTTGTTTTAAAATTATATCCATTTGTAATATTCTGCGCTTGTAGCAATTATATGGACCAACAAAAAAAGTAATGATAAGCATTTTCAACAGTCAAAGTAATTTGTGTTTATCGGATTATCTGATAAACTGTGATGATACAAATATGCTTTCAAGTTACTTGCATTGTTTCTTAGCTACAGATATTGACGGTTTCCAAAATGAAAAAAAAAGTTTTTTCCAATATTAATGCAATCTGACACACTGTTCCATTTTTAATGTAATTTGGCAGATTATTACATTTTTTTATGTAATATTACAGACTATTGAATTTTTATTGTAATCTGACAGCTGTTCCATCTGTGAGGCTGTTCCATTGAAATAGGGCATCGTAAATGTGGAGGAAGCTGATTACATAGGTTTCTATCATTACCTCTTCCTCTGTCGCCTTCCTTCCAACTTGCACTCTCATCAACTACTACAACAACAACAGCAACCTTGAAGACTTGTTTTGTAGTCGTTATAATTCCATGCATTAAGGCAAACCAACACCAGCAAGATCTTTAAGCATGCTGCAATTACCTATGTCTAGCTCATTTAGTTTGTAATTAGTACTGAAATATTGCATGAAGCAGGCAAAGAATGTTCTCATTCCAAGCTGTACAGAATGCTAGTATTTTATGACATAAAAATATGAGGGATCAGGATGCATTTAATTTTTGCAACAACTGTACGCGCGCTGCCATGGGTATACATCATATAATAGAGGTACAACAATTCCACTTCCTGATGTTAAAGAACTTTTTAGTATACCTTTCTGTATCAAATTCTGCGAATTCAATTGTCAGGTTTTTTTTAAAAATGGCATTTTGTCGATATGACCGATTTATGAAAGGGATTTAAAGAATATATCACCATGACCTAATGGTTATGCATATACCCTTTATAAGTTTTTGATAACATGACAGAATCGAATTTGAAATATGACCTTGTTGTTTATCATCAGAAAACTAAAATATATAACTCAAATAAAATTCATATTATTACTCTAATGAAGGGTTTTTGTTGTTTTATTACATTATTAAATATTCTAGCTATTTTGTGTGGCTATTGGACTGACCGGTCAATATGTTTTTGAATTTTGGACCGGCCGATCTATTGACCGGCAATATTGAGGGAATCTGATGGCATTGCTAAACTATGACGTCCGTACGCAACAACGTAATGCAATAGACTTCAAATACGTCATAGTAGCAGCAATGTAATGATTTAAAAATGCATTTTACATATACTTTCCCACGTTAAAAATTAAGCACTAACAAACATATGTAACATGTAATTAGGTAAATAAAACAGTTATTTAATGTTGATCAGCAATCAATAGACCGGAATATTTTTCCTCGGTATTGGGAACAGCTCATAGCACGTTCTATTGCCCTCGCTTGGCGCCTCGGGCAATAGAACGTGCATTGAGCTGTTCCAACTACCTTGGAAAAAAAATATTCGGTCTATTGACTGATCAGACATTAAATAACTGTATAATAGTGCAGGTCTATATCATACCTTCCCCCTTTTAAACCTGAGGGGGTGGGGGGAGGTATGATATGGTGTAGACCCCTTACTAATAATTATCGATTCCTGTGATTGTTATTGTTACATGTAAATATTTTACTTATGTCCATATTGTCTCCCAGTGAATACTGAAACATAAAGTCTAGTATTATTAGATATTGACAGTAAACCCTATAGATAAGCCGTTTTGCTCGATCTCACGATACTAAAATCAAACACGAAGTGTTTAGCCTGTTGAAATTCATCTTATTGTTTAGATCATTATTAGTTTGTCTTCAAATCAGAGTTCACTGGTGCGTTTTGAAATTTGAAAAGAAGAGAAAATCACAAATAGCCCAAAGCTCTATAAAATTGTGATAAACAGCCAGAATTGCTTTTAGTCATCAATTACATCTGACCCAATTACCTGGGGTCAAGCTATGACATATTATTTTCCTTGCATGAAAAAAAGTGACTCTAATAAATACAAAAATCATTAGAGGAGCAAGATTTCATGAGAGCATGTTTTGTTGTGGAATCTTCAACGGATGCTTTAGTTCCAAAGAAGGTAAATTGAATGATGCACATGTATATATATGTTTTTATATCAGACAGGCGTTATTCTTGATGTTAACTTAACCATAAAACAATCTATTTATAGGTAATAGTATACGTTTCGTTGAAAATAATGCACTCTGATTTACCCTTTTCACTGCATAAAAGACCATTGATATAGAATTTCAAACAGACATGTAAAACTCTTATCAATTTGAACCCCCTTCTGTCGCCCCAATGTTTACTTCCTGAATGGATATAGACCTGTAATTCAAGTCTGCTCGTCATCTGCTGTAACCATCGTTATATTTTTACTAACTCTCAAATCTAGTGTGTTTAATGATCACAACAAGAATGACATTTTGGACTAAACTTAAATCACTGGTAGGGCTTCGTGACGGTAGGTATATATACACTTTACTGATATAAGTTAAATATGTACGGCTGTACGTTATGTATTTTAAATATACTCGTGTATATATGTACATAGACGAGTTGTGTTTTGCTATCTCAAGAAACCCACAAAACTGTGTCACAGTTCGTGTCAAAAAAATATACGTCCTTGAATTAAGGAAACATGTGTATATAGTGTACTTGCTATAGATAATTATATTTGATAGTCTGCCTCTCTATCGTCGTTTGAATGATTTAAGGTGGAATGCTACACCAGAAGAAATTGATATGAAAGAAAGGTGAGATTATGTTTAAACAATATTTCGAAAAACAATGCAGTCAAATTCACTCTGTATATATTTTATCAAAGAATGCAGTTTTAGTTGAAAGCAATTAAAAAAAAAATTGATAACCCCTGCTAGAATCGAACCCGCGATCTACAGTTCAGTAGTAAACGTGCTACCACCTGAGCTATAGATAATGTTTATCCATGTTTCAAAAGGAAGTNCCTGAGCTATATAACCCAGATATTGATAATGTTTATCCATGTTTCAAAAGGAAGTCAGCCATTATGACGGTGTAGAGATCTACCCTAAACCAACTTTTCCCCTTAGAAATCAGTTGTACAACGTTCATTTTCAAATTGTTTCTCAGTAATTTTAAAGCATTATTCAATATTTAGCAATAACTGCGGTGTGAATGCACAAAACATCTATTCAGAAAGAGTCATTACATGTGCGTCAACCTAGGGAGACCCAGATAATTTTCCTAAATCCTGCCGTCAGAAAAGCTTTTCCTAGCCTCCAATTTATTTATTGTCCCTTTTGGCAAAGTGTTGTCATGAGGCTGGCCAATTAACGGTTACATGTTGACCTCGTGACGTTAAGTAACAAGGACTTGTGTGTTTGTGTGTATCCAAGACTTCTGTTTAAAGCATATGAACATGCATTGATGGAAATCACCAATTCAAACATGACATAGAAAAGATGTAATAGCATAGGATCACTCTATTTGCTCCAACATGACAAGACAATGATAATTACTTTTACTCCTTTGTGGAGAACCAATCATTCAATATACTGAGATTTTAATAAACATTTTCATATTTAAGGGTCAAAGAAAAAGCCCCCCAACAACGAAGAGGAGACTAATGGTAAGTAAAGTCAACCCCTTCCTCTTTCTCTGGCTAACTCTTAACATACAGCGTATTAATCTTGCCGCCTAACATGGAAACGAACCACGGGCACTTGACGTTTTCAATACAATGTATATTTAATGAAAAAAAAATCTTCCCTATCAAAATTAATTGACAACTAATTGTTTACGGGAAGATTTTTTTTTATCAAATATATTTAAAACGTCAAGTGCCTGTGATGCATCGCTTAAATTCCTGTGTATATTCAATAATCTTTGTTCTAACTTTGAAAATGAAGGAAACAAGATTGTCAATCTCTGGGTCCAAAATGTTTGTTTTGCTCTTTTATGTTATCAAAGTTTTAGTAAAAATACTAAACTTATTAGGTCACCTGAGTGAAAACGTGTCAGGTGACTTAAATGCAATTGGTCTTCGTGCGTCGTCGTCCGTCGTGCACGTGCATCGTCCGTTAACAATTGAACATTTTAACTTCTCTTTGATAACCACCAGTCCAATTCTTTTCAATAATTTGGTTATGAAAGCATCTTGGGACAAGGGGCACTTAACATGTAATTTCAATCTCCTTGGCACGCCTGGGCTTGCGGTGGGGCAAAAAACTGCGTTCAAAAGTGGACCAATTTCAAAAAATTAACACCGCCACATTGTCTGAGAGACCAATGCCAAGTGATGTAGAGCAGGAAGACCTTTACCAAACTTTGTAAATTTGGTGATCCGGGGTAGGGTCTTGACCCCCATGGCAGGGCCAACTATGGTACATGGCTTTTTATATGTAAAACATTTTGAAAGCATCTTCTTTAAATGCATTGATATTAATGTGAAACTAAATGGATATTTTAATGAATAGGGAGCTTTAATCAAACTTGGCATAAAATTTTCATGATGCCTAAGGGGCTGAGGGGTTTTAGATTAAGGGTGGGGTAAATGGTCATTGATGAAATGTGTGTAACAATTGACATTTTTAACTTCTTATAACCATCCAGTTCCAATTTTTTCAATATTGGCATCTTTGGGAAAAGGGGCACATAATTGTAAATTTCAGGTCTTTTGCACCACTCAGGGCCTTGGGGGGGGGGGGGCAAAAAACTGCCCAAAACATGTACCATTTTACAAAAATCTTCTTTCTTTACAACTGCACATGTTTGAGAGAAACCAAGAGCATAAGTGATGTGAGCATGGAAGGCCTTTTACCAAAATGTAAATTTGGTGATCCCCGAGGGTAGCGGTTTCTGACCTGTGAGGGGGGGGGGGCGGGGGCAAACTTAGGTACCATAGTGTTATATGTAAACCTTTGAAAAAACCTCATTTTTTCAATGCATTTGACTATTACATGTGGAAAAGTAAATGAACTATTTGGAATGGAGAAGGGAGCCCTGTTTTATCATATTATACCCCCTGCAACAAGTTGGGGGGGGGGTGTTACTGGAATCAGGTTGTTTGTCCGATCACGTCTGTAACAGAATGGTTCACAGACTTTCCACTAGATGGTCACCATATCATGCTATGGATCTACCCATGGGACGAAAGGTGTTCCTTATTGATTTGGGTCAATGAAGATGCAAAGGTCAAGCACAGCTGGACCATCGAAGTAGCGATATTGTCGTCGGGCTCAAGAGCATTTATAAATAGGCCGTTTGCCGTAGAAGTCACTATATCGATCATATGGGGCTAGCTCATGGGCAATATATTCCCTTTGAAATGTTGGTGGTCAAAAGTCAAGTGACTGGACATCAAAAGTAGTCAATATGTTTACCGGTTCCGAGAGCGATCATCCTTTCGTACCTAGAGAGTCAGCTATTCATACATATATACTACTCATGAGATGAAGATGTTCTTTCATTAGAATTTTTGGTCCGCAAGGTCATAGCTCACTGACGATTAAAGAGTAGCAATATTGGTTTTCAATTTTAAAATTCTTGAATAATCGTGATGAAATTGACAAATGATAATCTTCTTCGTGATATATGAATAAACTCATATGCATATATTGAAAATACTTAAACCATGGTGAATAAAATACTCTTATGAGACTATAAGAAATGCATATATTGATACTTCCTGTGATGGGCTATGATACTCAGTGACCGTTTAAGGCTGTGAGCCTCTGTTGAAATTCTTTACCTTGTGTAAAACTTATTTGACGATCATGTGAATGGCTGATGATAATGTATGCTTCTTACTCATCTCAGTCATCTGGTTTGTGGTTATAATCTTAACCTGCTTTTATCTGTCTTCTAGATAAGAAAGACGCCCGATGGTCAGGTAGGTGTATAGCCCCACTTCGAACAGTATTTTCATCAAATTGGAAATGCTTCTTATTGCCAAGATCTTGCGTTTGTAGAACAAACTTTTCTGAGAAATTGATAGGCCAATTCAATTCAATGTAGATATATTCATTCTCATTAGCTGACAAAGTACAGTGTAGGGGGAAAATGTGAAGAACTTGCCTGTGTGAAAGAAAGACATATCTTTTCAACATAGTTTAAAATTTCTTTTGTACTTTATATACCCCCGGGGCCCCATTCAACATTATATGCATGAATAAAAAAACTGACCCCCCACCCCCTCCCCTGTTTTGTTTTCTTTCCGTAATTTACATAATCTAGTTAACGATTAATATTAATTGAATATACATTTAAATTCATTAAGTACTAATCACATTACTGTTGCACAATTCTACCTTCTCAAGGTAATCATACCATCTATCTGTACTGTATGTATTAATACTTCCCAACATTGAAATGAATTGGTTCTGAACGCTATATATTTTATCGAGACTCGGCCTTTACTTTTAAAAAGTACTGCGTAATGATTCTTTCTATAGCTTTCAATTTATTCGTCAAAATGTGTACTTGCTTACAGGCGACCTTGAAAACCCGGGCTTGAAAACTACTGTAACAACCAACATTACGAGCATCAGGCGCAAACATTGATATAAGAAATGAATCTTATATTTTTTCGGGTGATGCAGGTATCACCGAATTTTAGACGGTAAAACTCATCAATGCGCGAAGCGCATTGATGAAAAGTTTTACCGTCTAAAATCTCGGTGATAACCTGCATATCACCCGAAAAAATATAAGATTTATTTCTTATCATTTAATTTTATATTACAGCAACAAAATAATGTTCATTAGACTTTACTTGTTGTTCAGATACGTGATCAAAAAATCACCTCAATTCTTATAAGGTGTTTTAACCAATGAGAATCGGCGCTAGGTGATCACGTGAAATAAAATTAAATGATACATGTATCTTCTGATATGCATAGATAATTATTATAAAATTGCAGTAC
>CAJDSM010017252.1:0-16046 GCA_903981925.1 Ostrea lurida | reverse complement strand
ATATAAACCATTTTAACATCTCACCCCTCAACAAGTGAAGAAGAAAAGCTCAAGATTTATACATTTTCACTATATTGTCATATTAGCCCTGTCCAAGGACCTGGGACACGCCCTAAAACCAAAGCCATGAATTTAGCAATTAAGCCGATGTTTCGATGGACCATCAAGATCATGATTGTTTTGTCAATATATATTTGGACTGGGAGAAGTTTTAAAAAATATCTTATTCAGTTCTTCTTATTACAGTTCACCGAGGCCCCATACAGTAAACATGTTGGCGAATATCACTAATAATGTGGACTGAACTAAACTATTAAAATATTGTGAAGATTCAAACTATTTTGTTGTTTCAGCGCCAAGGCAACCTCGGACCGTTACGGAAGGATGTAGATAAAGATTTGACCAGGAGAAATCAGGGCGAGGATTCTAGCAATTCAAGGTTGTCCAAAAGGTCGATATCCCTTTCTTTCTCAAATTCGTTACCCCGAATTCTAGTCTAGTAGTATAAATACGAGTACAGATTCATTACTAATATAGTAATATTCTGATTTACAGAACACTACTTTCAAAACCTAATGAAAATGTGTTTGGACTAAAAAATCAACTCTGATAACACGTTTTAGACTTTCACACATTAGTCAAACCAATTGTGGGACGTGGATTTTAAAAGTCTCATTTAATATTTGGAGATCCACGAATGCGTCCACTTTTCATATTAACATTCTTGTTATAGGGTTATAATCGATCGAGACATGTGATTACTTAGCTAGAAAGTAGTAAACTACATACAACAGATGCGAATATCGATATCCAGTTTAGATATTACCAAATACGAGTTCTCTTTACTAATATGCATGTATTAGTAAATAGGATAATTTGAATGCAATTGGTTACCGCGAAAATTTGAATAATTTTCAAGAGGAGTTTAGATGTACAAGTTCTAAGAACTTTCAGGTTTCGACATATCTGCATGCATAAATCTGCAAGACGAAGGACCTGCCACATCTAAATACCATACATCTTTTGTGGAGAGGCACTCTTTGCAGTACAAAAAACAACAGCTTAAGGCTAACAAATAGACCACTCCTATATATTCCCCTTGTTTGGTTTCAACTTCACGGAATGTATAATATGCTTGTCGACATCTTGGGGATCAGCCATATCTTCATTCATGTTCCCTCTGATTTCAACCAGTTACAATGTAAGAGGGAAGCAAACTGGTACTATATAGATGTTTATAGCATAATACATGAGAAAAATTAAGAAATTGTACACCCATTTTCTAGCTGGAATCTCTGTGATCAACAGTCATGACGTCGTAAAAAGGTGGATTTTCTCTGTTTTTTAGTTAAACTAATAAAGACGTTTCGAAGCGTTTCAACATCGTCAACAACCTAATATACATGGGATGATTAACCATATCATGATAAAGTTACCAATAGCCTGAAAATTACGTGGGCGATGGACTTCGGAAGTTTTCCCCAACGTGAATATTCATACTTTATACTGAAAAAAAAAATGGTTGCGTTTTTGTTGTGACGTCATAATTATAAAAGCAGGAGACATTTCATGCTTTTTATTTGCTCATAAACCAAAAACACCTTATTTTGATGACGGAGGATGGGAAATACAGTATTATTAGGTTTCATTCAATTAAGTGACACTCATGTCCTCTGTGATATAGGATGATGACAAACCCTTAAGACACGGCGAATTCTTGCCATTTGCAAGGCTTAGTCCACATGTGTCAACTATAAAATCCTTCTGCGCACGTCTTTAACAGTATTGCTGATTTAAAGTACATCAGAATTAATTCATTATATACCCGGCTAGGCAGTCGGCCATAATTGCAATCATGTTTCATTGTAAACGCAGACTGTGCTGAGGATTTTATCAAACCAGTAAAAATAAACAGAAATGCATCACAGATAAGGAAGATGGTAATTATTCAAGATGCTGTCATGAATGCAAAAACCTTTATTTGTGAGTCTTTATCATTGTGATTCTGGTTGATAATCCCGCTTAATTTTTTATCTTGTACTTTATACAGCATGTCAGGCGAGTTAAAATTATGTGGATGTGGGAAATTTACCAAAGCCGAAAAGAAAAGGCAACAAAGAAGAACAAGGCAGGGGTGACAGCGATTCTAGTACGTACGCACCCCCCTCTGGGAATACCGAGTGAGGGGGGTCCCAATTGGGGAGAAAGGCGGAAGCTCTGTGAGACCCCAAGTTTGTAAAATGACAGGTGTGTGATGTGGTGGGTTTATATGTTGTCTTTGTTTTCAGCCTGTGGAAAGGCCTTCGGCCCTTTGTATGGTTCCTTAACCAGACCGTGCACGACTGACGGCTAGATAAACCGCGGAAAAAATGCGAGCGCAAATTCAGGAACCGATGTGGGTAGACGGGAGTGCTGAGGATATAAGTAGGATATGGACTAACAAAGATGTGGAATGCGGCGAGTAGAGGTTAGGTCGCCACATTATGCGTGTGCGACAGAGCAAATGAAGTATGGTGGCTATCAGGACAATAGTAACGGCAACTGAGGAGTCTGAGAGGCGCTTTGAGCCGTCGGGCGCGGGAGAGGGGGCGAGCGGATGAGGGTGTTAGAGCACGTCAATGCTGACAGGGAACGGATGCTATTGGCTCAGGTGGTACTCCTGGGGGTAGGGCCAGCAGGCTGGGTCGAGGGCCCGCAGTCAGGGTGCTGAGCAGGAGATAGGTTATAAACAGATGAACGTGGAGGAAAAGTGGCTGAGAGGAGGAGGACGGCAACGCGTCGTAGGGTGGGTGGAAGCGAAGTATAGTGTCCAGACGTTACCAGGGGTGGAAGGGAGGCAGTGATCTTCGGGAAAACGGTGGATTGGCAGGGGTGAGTAAGAACAGGTTCCGATATTGGACGGGCTTGAGCGAAAACTAAGCATACTAGGAGGGATGAGACACGTGCGGAGTGGACGTGAAACCAGCATGGAGTATAATAAGAACGAAGAGCAGAGGTGTAGAAACACTACCACACCATAAAGGTAAGAATAATCTCCGGATAAAGCATAGGGAATGGAGCAACGGCCGCTCGGGAACGCAAGGGAATGTGCCAAACTGAGGAACAAGAGGAAACTGAAACAAGATAGTCGGCAAGCACGCTTAACGAAAGCCATTGCAGCATTAAACTCCGCGCAGAAAAAGCCGAGAACAAATAACGTAGTGCGAATCGATCAGAGATAAAGCGAAGGGGATCAACAAGGTAACGCCCATGTTACCAACAAAAGCGGGACACGGCACAGAAGTTATGGTCGAACAATTTGACTTAAAGAAACGGAGGAGTTCAAGTTGCACACCGTGTTCATCTCATATGCACAGTTGTTACGGAAAACTGGTCCAGCGAAGGCGGGCAAGCACGAGAACAGTTCGATTTGAAGAATGCACATTGGGAAAGGCACGCGAGCTTTCAAGCGTCGGCACAGTGTAGCAAGTCGATACTAATGGCACTATTGGCAGTGTGCAGAGGACCTATACCCGGCAGCAGCCGTTGACGTGTTCACTTGATTTAATGGTTAACTGAGTTTCACAGAGGCTCGTATCAACGGGATAGCATTTCTCGGTAGGTTGAGAAAAACAATTTTATATAGATGAACATATTTTGAAGAAAACCATCCAATTATGTACGGCGCGATTTGAACTGGAGAGGGAGCGAAGAGAGCCGAAGCACACAGGGAAAGCTGTATGAACCGGTGAAAAACACGGACTATTGAGAGACTGGTGAGAAGAAAACAGGACCGTAAGGGGAGGCCGGAAGAAGCAATGCAGTAGGAGTGTAAATACGCTTCAATAAGGACCGTAGAAAACTAAAAGGGACAACCACCCCACTCCAATATAATCGATAAAAAACCGAACAGGACGATGAGGCGTTGCGCCGGGCAGAGAATCGGGCATGTGAAGGCCAACGTATGGACAAGGGATGAACAGAGCCAGCCGGCGGGACGTGAGGTCTCGAGGTGTCGAAAACGCGAGACATACGTTGCCACAAAAACATGGGTGGCCGACGAGATGGGAGTTAAGATATGTCTGTAGATATCGAACAAGACAAGGCGCTATGGACGCACACACCGCCGCGCCTGAACTGGAGGAGGCGAACAAGGGACCGAAAGAACGGTAGTGGGAGGCTGAGAGGGGCGCAGTACCGCGAGTTGATCGGGTTGCGAAACGTAGCACAGAGAACACGACACAGTCGCACATGAAGCAGTGCGCGAGCCGGCTAGCCCGAGCAGTTGGCGCGAGGCGACCCCAGTTCCTAGAAGAATAGGTGAGGCAACGGAGGGAGTCAACCCAGCGCGAAGCCACACCCCAATCCCGCGGTTCGTCCGCCTCCGGGGGTGACCAGAGGAAGATTGAATATGTAATATACGAAAGGCAGGAAGATGGATTTAACGCTACGAGACTAAATGAGATAATCTAGCCCACCTTAAACGGAAAGGGCTGAAGGTTCCGTTCGCACTCAAAAAAAAAGCCCTAAAGAAATCAGGGCTTCATGGGAGGGGCTTCATCCACGACACCATTCCGGGTGTACTTGAAGCAGGAACCTCTACGTCAAAGCCCAACATACGAGACCCTGCTAGTGGCTTTCACAGGACCACAAGATCCAACCTCTAAGGAATAAGATCCGACAAAAACGGACGGGAAAGCAAGCAAAAACAATCATTGTACCCAGCCCCAGTCTCCTAAAACCAGATGTCGCCATTTCAATGCCACACTGCGACACGGACCATAGCGACGGCAGGGTCGACATATCAAGAGAAAAATCGCAGATTGTGTTCATCTTCCATGTCAAGCCAAACGCCTAACTTACACTCTTCTTTGTCAGGATTCTCAGTCTGAAACGCGCAACTTACACAACCTCTTTATTTCGGCCATGCACATAAAGACTTGAAGGCGCCCCTTCTGCCGCACTCTGGTCAAATCAATTGCAATTACAGATTACGAATTACTTCCATGCATATGCAAGTTTACAAAGGCAAATCCTCCGCGCATTCACATCCGTGTATTCCATAGTTTCAAAGTGGCGACCCTATCCGTAGAACTACGGATGTCGGGCTGACTACTGCAGGTGGAACAGACACGCCCAGACTAACCGAGGACGCAAGCCAGACAATTTATGATAATCCGACAGAAGTCAACGCCAACAATACCGTGTCTGGCACGACATTACTGATCGGATTGTGTCCCATCTCTGGACTACTGGAGAAAGGCCGAAACACATCCCCAACTTGCAGAGGAGAGAAAACGAAATTTGTTCGGCCAAGAATGCGAGAGACGGAACCGCGTAGAAGAAACGCTTAAGAATAACGGAGCGGCTCCGCCCCTCACCAAAAAAAGGAGGGGACGACCCACCGACAGTGAGAGCAGAATAGCCCTGATGAGCGCCATCAGATGGCCCAAATGCCATCAAAAGAAAGAAGACGTCAAGCAAAGTGCTAAGAAGCCCAGCCAGGCGAGAGAAACCAGGACGCACAAATACAGCCAAGCGACCGAGGGGAGCCATTCAATTATCTAATCCACAGAAAACTAGAGAAACAAGCAAAGGGCGGGCACACAGGCAAGTCCAACCCCAAATTACAATCGCGGGCTGCCCGAAGAACAGGCACGCAGGAAGGCGCACACATAACAAGCAGGCAGGAAACGTAGTTGCCCTCCGGCGGTCGCATGGCGGCAAGCCTAAGCGCACAAGCAGAGCCAAAGAGCGAAGCGGGAAACAAAGCAGCAATTGAGGAAGACCACCGGAGTCCATCGAAGGGTCGCACCGACGCGGGGAGCGAGCGCACGACGGCAGAGGAAATGCACCCAACAAGATCGACCGTGCGACTAGAGTTCTAACACCAGAGGCAGCACAACAACACAACACAAGCCCGGGCAGCGAGTTGATGTTGACATCGGAGAGCGAGGCCCCGGGGCGCGAGGTGTGATAGTATGGGCCGACACAGCACACCCACACCACACCGAGGGAGACTATCACCGACAGGGAACAATCGGGACGAAAAACAAGTAGACGTGGCGAGGCCCGCAACCACGCACAAAGAAAGGAGCCGCACCCACCAGGTGAAGAGATTGTCGAAAAGGCCGCAAAGGAATTCCGCGCAAGGCCAAAGCCCCCAAACCAGACAAATGAAAAGACGAGCCAAGCTAAAAGCCAGCCAGCGAGCATAACTCGATGCGCACAAAAACAGCCAAGCACGAGGAACGGAACAAGTAGAAAAGCCAAGGGCACGCAGGCAATGCAAACCCAACAACGCCCGGCGAAGGATCGCACCGTGCGCCCAGCATCAAAAGCAGCCCCCACCAGACGCAAGGGCGTAAGCCAAGACAAGCACGGGGAAAGGGCTTGCAAAGGGAAGCAGGGAAAGGCAAAGCCAGCTAGCGGCAAATACCATGAGGGCGCAAAGGCTAACAGGTTCGGGCGACACCGAACGGCATGAGAGCGGCGAACGCGACCGGGTCTATACTGGGCAAGGAGAAAGCACCCAAAAAGCCGATGTCCTTCACGAGGATGGGTGCAACACACACCCAATAAATCAAACCGCCTAGAGCGAAGACGGCACGCCCACGCCTAGCGAAACCACACTACCCACCATACACCAAAACATCTGTGCAAGACCAAGAGAACTCGGCTAGCGAGCCGAGGACCATCTCACAAAGAAAGAAAGGACACCACTCGTCAATGGTCGGCGAACGTGGTTCTTAACGGCAAAAATATCTACGCACAACCGGCGAGTGAGGGATGGGACCAAGGCAAGGACCCACAAAATGTACAGACAGCACAAAGCTCATGATATCAAACGGATTGAATCGAAAGTGGGAACGACCAACAAGAATTCAAGACCCTACCACCAACCAGCCGGTAAATATTATTCTAAAGACAACACAGCGCCAACAGCATAAGCAACATAGCCAAACTTACGAAATAGTAGCGGGGAAGCCAAACCCATGATTTATGAATGTTAAAATCAGGGAAAGCATCAGAGGAGAGAAGCATCCAGATGGTAAGTCAATCCTCGAGATACGAGCAAGAACATAGACGCCCAAAACATACACAGGATGCTGTATTAATCGTAAAGCGGCTTACCCGTTCGTTCCACGGGTCAGGATGGTAGGCAACCACAGAGTGAGAATCGCCGTGTCAGCGGCACCATGGTTGTGCAGCAACGCAGGGGAGAACAAAACACTGCTAAGAGGTGTATTCAAAAACCGGTCCAATACCTCTTCGTAGGGCTCTATAAGCGAGCGAATTATGGTGTAGCTCGACGTCACCATGAGGGCTAGCGAGCATGGCTGGAGGGCGGTCTACGTACCGGTGCATCATAAATGCGCATCGTCAGAATCAGTCCAAGGTGCAACAGGGAGAGCACACAACGCACCCTAAGACCCAGTGAGTGCAGCAAGGACTGGCGAGGCCCGGGAAAAAAAGGCGCGTAGAAGAAGGGCCAACATCCCCAGTAGGACGGGAACAGAACGGTACGCGGGGACTCGTAGTGAATATAGATGCATACGAGGAGCGGCCTGCACGCAATAAAGTGTAGAGCCGCCATTCAGCCGGCACCCGAGACGCTAGTGATAAAGAGCCCGAGGACTGGCAGGAAGGAGGCACCACCAAGGCCAGGAAACGACGCCACCAACAAAAGTATAATGGGGACAAAGACGGGTAGACGATGAAGGAATTCCCGACCATCCTTATGCGCCGGTCAACTTGTAGCGAAAGGCCAATCGCTTTGCCGTACACCATAGAAAGGAAAGCAAACGGGAGGCGAGCAGTGAATCGGCCAAAGCCACCCAATAGGAATGGAGGCAGAGACCAAGGGAAGCACGTAGGGTGCAAAGTCAACGGGCCAATAAGCAACGCAGGTAGTCCAAACAGATGCAACTTCTGTGGGCCCTCAGGACAGGATACAGTGCCCGTCTAAAACACGGAACGCAGCGGCAACCTCGAAAGTGCGAACAAGAACGTTCAAGGAAAGACAAACGGAAAAAAGCTAAACTGGCCTCGCATCGCACACTGAACTTCGGGCACCCCAACAACCAGGCCCAAATGAGCGCGCGGGCCAGCCGATGGCCGCAGCCCTATACCGTGAGCTCGCAGCAGTCTACAACACGGCAGGTAAAATGCAGACCAATACAACCGATTGGGCCACAACAGTAGTAGGCGAACACCATCACACGGTGGCCGAACAAGTACACCTACGATATGGCGATGAGTTCAGCGTATACGCACGGCCAAGTTGCTGCAACTTCATTCTTAGTCCTTCGATCGCGAACAAACCAAAATATGTCGCTCATAAAAAAGCAACTGCACACACGAAAGGGGCGGTATGCATGGAATGAACACGATAGGCGTGGGGAAGAGCACGTTTAGGACGAGAGTGACTGGTAAGGTATGTTGGGGAAGTGATAGAGACAAAAACAGAAGGCTGATGCACAGAGCGCTGGACGGTGACCCCAAATTCCAGGCCGCCCAAAAGAGAATAAGTTATGAATGCCAGGAAAAGGATCTAAGCAAAACGCACCTTTTTTTCGAAGATAGGACCTGATCAATGATTGCCGCGGAGGCGTGGGGTGTAAACGTCGTCATTTCCACAAGGAGTCCAGAAAATTAGAGCACACCACAATAAAGTAAGATGAAAGAAGTAATGCTATAACGAACGAAGATATCTCCCATCTCATCCGTCCGCTGACTGCCAAGGATCAGATCACAGGAACGCAGCCAGAGATGAGCACGTCACAAACGAACCAGTAAGAATTAAACGTCCGAACCAATAGAAAGAACCAAAAGGCAACGCAATGTGCAAAGCAAACGCCCAAAGCAAACGCGGCGAACGAAGTAGCACCGCAGGTGCTGCCCAGGGCAAATCCATAAACAGGGCCACCGCGACATATCAAGTAGTCAAATACCATCCATAAACATCACGTGTTAGACTGTTGAAAAGATAACCATGAGAATCACATGCAATTGGCGAGGAGCAACTCTGTACACCCGACAGTAATAGGTTCACACCACCAAATAAGTATATACTTGACTTCACTGATTTAGATTTATCGCTAATAAGTACAGAAAAATAGCTCAATATCGAATTTGGTATATTGTGAAGTGTTGATCTCTCACTTGAGGAATACCTTTGCTTCGCCTTTTTTGATTTTATTCTGTTGCCTAAATGGGTCAAGTAGTCCGGAGATCACAGAGCCATACCTACTAATTGATGCAGGCTCTAGTGAGCAAAGCCAGCGTCTTATCGATAAACTTTGATTGGTCCCCTATATCTAGCAGCAATGTATGAATTCTCTTGGTCCCTGCTTCATGTATTGGTCAGTAGTAATTCGAAAGGTTAATGATTTTATCAAGGTAATCATTATTAATTAGTCTCAAGGTCGTCAATAAGTGGGATACTAGGAATTCATTGAATTTTTGAAATCATTAGATCTAGTTCTCATTGTTTATTTTCTTATACGACACCATGAGTCTAAACCAGGTAATGCTGGAGTACGACAAATTATCACATGAAAGAGTTCCGAACGCCAAGATCTCCGATCTGGCCAGCCAAGCACAAAGACTAGAGCGAATCTCACAACTAAATTTCAATGCGTGACACACTTGCGATCAACTCAAATGTGAATCTGTGGATACGTATTGCTTCTCCCCAGCGTGCCCCAGCATTATATTGCGAAAATAATTCGCTCATACGGAGACCGATACACGAGATGAAATACGGAATAGCACTTAGCAGCGTCTTATACAGATTCAAATTGGTTATACAGGCCTTCACGTACCCGGGTACCATGAAAAACATAAACCCCACGAACCAGCACGAAATGAGCTATCTATACCGAAATGGATATCGTGTTCCTCGCGGAGAATAGTCCCGAATGATTAGGTAATGCAAACAGGCGGGAGGAACAGGATTTCAGATCCTTTAGAATATACCTATGAGGTAAAATTGGGATTATTGGGAAAAGGGCTAAGGCTCGGCTGGAGGACCCACCAATCCCACGTCATCTAAGTTTAATTGAGATTTCCAATATAATAACTCACTCACCCGACGCTTCGTGAAAAGCAATTAACCGGTGCAGAAGTTATTTCCTGAACCCCCGGATTAGAACCGGGGTACATAACACAAACCAATTCCAAAAAAATGATGTAATGATTGTGCCTCTTGACAGACATTTGAACCAATTAAGAGAGATATTGTAAATTGGCCACAAATTGAGCTTGCCCGCGAATTGTAGGTACTCCGGTAAATGATGTCGCTTGTCAAGAGCATGTCGATTGGAAGCCTAAATTCTGTAGTTCTAGACTTTATAATGGGGCGAAGTGATGTACACTGTGCGCATAAAGAAAATCTTGAGAGCTAGATCTTAAGAGAGAAGAGGTGAGTGTCGAGAAGAGGCAGATTATAGCCTTTGCTATTCTTTCTCGAGAATCTAGTGATGAGAAAAAAAGAAATGTATTTGTCGCATGCCCTGGAGTTGAATAACGGGATGCGAAAGTTAAAGCGCGTTTTTCTTCGCGTAGCCATTGGTTCTGTGTCGAAATCGAAGAGAGTCTCACACACATCAAAAAGTTGGTAGATTATTTCCCGAGCTGTAAGTCAACTGCGGACTGATACACAACCTGATTAGAAATCTCAAGTAGAGATGGGGCAATCATTAGTTGTTAACAGATTTATAATTGACTTGACCCGTCTGGTGACCCAAGATAAATTACTGCACAATTGAGGCTGTTAAATATGGCCACACAAAGTCCCAATGTCTTAAAGTGGGAGGTAATGTTAGTCTATCCAGACAACGCGTCAAAAAATAACTCTGTTAATATCAAAGAATCATAGACAGAACACAATTGTGACAAATTGACAAGTAAGAGCCTTATACCACCAACCATGCGAATGAGGTGCCAGAATGTTGTGGAGATTTCAACCCGTATAGTTAGTCTAGCTCGTATAGTAAGCGCACCCGCGACAACATAAAGTCGAGTAATGTTAAACCACATCATGCATCAATGCAGACACAAGGTCAGTCAGAATGAGCGAGAGTATGACGATTTGACAACAATTGAGCTAAGTTAGTGTTAATTGTATTCTGAGTACATGGTGACTGTCCCGAGGCTGCCGCGTAATACCAAAGTTGATTTTTTATCGTGCTATATACTTAACTCATATTCACAGAGAGCACCCCAAGGACACCACACCCAGCGTACGACCAACAAGAAAATTTAAGGCGGGGATTCTCGATATACTTCTAGGTGCCATCTAAGTATGGTCATCCAATCTGGTAAACGTCCACAGAAAAACTTTGCTCCTGGAGCCCCCTTATTCTTTGTTGTAACAGTCAAGAATGTGTGGGGGACAACCGTATGCGCTGATGGTTATTTTGATCCCGCTTACAAAACTTTCGTGGGCCTTCATCGGCCTTTGAGCGAGCCCTGTAATACATATCAGGACTATTAGACACAGTCCGTTCCCACGGGCAGGACTTGATCTAACTCCGAGTCAGAGACGGAGCTAAAACATAGTTGCTTGCGCATTGCGAGAACGTGGCTTTTCGAACACGCGTTCAGGAACCATGCTACGGGAGTTATATGGTGATAAGACGGTTCCCCCTGAAATCTATTAATCACCAAGACAAGCAACTTCATCCTTTGGGCAGTTATTACACTGTTCCTAATTTCGCAGGAAGGACAGCGTGGGAGAGTATGTAGGGGGGATCACACGCCAGAGACATCGACTGAATGGGGCGCGAGAACCTCACATGGAGACCACTGTCAATCCTATAATTTGGGAATCCTGATGACCATGACGGAAGCCCAGAGGAGCTGCTGTACCCAATAAAAAAACCGTTATCCTAGATAAATAAACTAATATTAGATAACCTTTAGTGCGTGACGGCCGCCCTATAGAAAACAACGCAGCTGGTCAGATATCAGTACCCTACGGGCGTAATAACAGGTCATTCTCTACTAACCAGTACGTCAGAAAAAAGCCGACCAGGACCTCGACGTCACTACGCCAGTTAGTCTACCAACCCAACGTAAGTGTGCACCCAGAGTTTAAAAGGAGAGCAACACACACGCCAGTAGCAGTTACCGCGTCTTTGACAAGACACATCGAGAACCCGCGTCGAGCGGATCACTGAGAGAATCACGAAATCGTCAATTGGAGATACTCGGCGGTCTCGTAGCATTTCCGAGCTGGCGGCCCTCCCTACGCCGGTTCCACTATAACTATGGTGAAATAATACCGACGAGCACGATACCGCAAAAACCAAAAATGTTTAGAAAACACAACAAACTGGGACAAGAGAGGTAGATGCGAATTACCTTGTCGATGCAACACCCGCAACAAGCTATCGGGACAATTGAAGTGACGAGGTCTCAACGCCTCGACGGTGGGCTATCTCTGCTTTCAGTAACTCTTAATAAAGAACAAGTATTATATCGCTTAAGATACTCGTGAAACAGCTACCCGAACAATAATCGGTATGTATATCATGTGATGGAACCACTAAATTAAGGCTACCCGGGCTAGGTAGATAATTACTGATACAACAAATAGTAGCAAAAGATATGGAACGCCAAGTTTATAATCAGAGAACTCATATCAGAGACCACTATGATCGCAACCACCTTTACGTAATAGATGAACAAAGAGATCGTAAAAACAGGTTAGTTAACTTAGGTAACACTTCGTATATCGAGAAAAAGGGCATAGAGAGATGGCTATTTCTCCCCATCCTATGTCATGACGATCTGATTTTACAAAGAAAGCTGGAACAACGCGATTTTGTCTATCCGAGCATTCATTAGGCGAAACATGACGATGAGCGCAGTAACACAACAAAGCTATAATATGACTGCACTTTAAAAACAGATAGACAAGAGTGATTAAGAGTAGGGGTGCTATTACGGTGAACCATTACCAACATTTTGTAGATCACTATGACCCACTGTAGGCAGCTCTATAAACTGAACATCTCTTGAATAGTCTCACTGGGTTCAATTCGGATTCTACTGTCAATGCCAATGGAAAAAACCCTAAAAATACCCGACCATACATTACAGAAAAAAACCATACTGAGAAGTGCGAACTCGAAAGAACCTGCGCAATGTTAACTGTTAATGAAATTGGGAACTTCGATGCCATTGAAGCCAGTCGGACAGAAGCATTCGAACGGCCCCACAAAGCCGAATTTCCAATAGATTATGTAGTACATGCATTACAAGGTGAAGAGGTAGGGTCACACTAGATTGGAACTTTATTTGCTATATTCCATAACTTGGTACAACCATATAATACTCAACATACATAGGAGAAGGGCCAAAATATATAATCGACATAAATGTGAAGGCGTTCTAATGTGTCATTTGGCTCTTGGACAATTCCCATTAATCAAGTATTTTAAGAGAAAATAGCGATTCTGTAAAGAACCAAAAAGTTGGAAGAAACTTCGGGTATGATCAAATTTAGTAACTACCCAGAGTGCATGAGAAATAAGTGACCAAACAAAGTCCACATGTGGCCACAACAATAAGATAACACCCACTTCAATTCTCTTCCCAGTACGCACATCTGACACTTTAGCTGACAACCCTCGATGGGCATGAGAGATAGAATTTTCGCTCCACTATTGTTATACAGCTAGTCACCTATAAATCAGTGTGACGTTAGATATCTAGCCCACTGGAGTCCACTGCGAAGCAGTCACAATCGAGATCCAAAGAGAGTGTATTATGAGTTATGGCGTGGCCACCCATGGCAAACGTACCGAACACCTGAAGAGACCAATAACAAATCAGGCGGACCATGAGAAATCTCAGTCTTAGGCGTTCGGCAATTACTTTAACGTAAGAGTCAAGCCGCGTAGGCACAAAAGAGACGCGCGAACAACACCCAATCTGCTAAACAAAAGTACCAAGCCAAAGAGGATAAACTAACGCCAAATGATTAAACGTGTTGATCACATGGCATCTGACCTACCTCCCTAGTCAACCAGATGCGAACACAAGTATGATGTACTACCTATCTGCTGCTCTCCTTATACCCACAATGGATATCCGAGTATGACTGCTAACTATTATAGCCGAACGTGGACGCTGGATGTGGATTCCAATCTTTTACCAGTCCTTAAGATCGCACGAAAACTTACGAGCCCACAAGTGAAAAAAAGATAAAAGCGATTACATACACCTTCAAGATTTCTAATCATCCATACCATATCGATCTCTAGGTGGAGGTACGGAACAGAGCATTAATAGTATAGGCAACCAATCCACAGAACCTGGCAGAGATGCCACCAAGGCACATACTATCGCACTTACACACACCGAAAACAATGAAGATTATAAAGGATATCACACACATGAACAAGGACAAACACTAATCGCCACCCCAAGGTCCCGAACGCTGCCCGTCGACATAATATATCTGCAATGTACACCAGTTTGAATACATACAATCTAGGGCACAGATAGTCTGCTGTGCCATATTACGTACTAACCCGCAAATCCCCGTGCTCACTATTCTTTACCATTCCCTTCTGACTGTTACTTTGCATAACCAAGATCAACAGAAGAGCCACTCCTCCACTCAGGCAGTTTATCGAACAAACCAAAGTGTCCATCGCTCACGTATAACCTAATTCCTCAAACAACACAATCTTACATTCAACCGGTCCAGGCCCAACCGAACAGCCAGTGGTCTGACTATTGTAGTGGCGCATGTAAGGCACCATATCTTCGTACGAGCTAGCTTAAAAGAAGTCCTCAATCAGATGAGAGGGGAAAACAACTTCTTTCTCTCATCTACGACTGCCATGGATACAAATGCTAGCACCCAGAACACCTGTGAGCAACACACACTGAGCGCTTATGCAATCACCCAATCGATACACCTGATATGACCTACATACGAATTACCAGATCACGTCTGTCATCACCTCTTTAACAGGAATTACCCCGGAGCATGGTATTCCCAAGACGATAACCCCACGCCAACATAACATTGACCAACAAACTAACTACAGAAGCACAAAACCAGCCGGCAAAAACCTCAAACAAAAAAGCCACGTGCAAACGTTAGCAACATACCAAAGTCACAGAAACAACTAATACGAAAAAACGATTCACCAACACAAAGTTAGAATGTTGCAACGCATAGCAACTTTTTACTGGAACGTATTTCCAGACCCTGACCAACTATAATTTCTAAAAATCGCCAGCAATATTTCCTTCATAGTAGTTGTGAAGAACTAAAACCCGGTTAAACGCCCTCCTCTAAAACAACAAGTTCCCAAAGGAAGGACAATTATATATTGGACTGGAGAAGATTTTTTAATAATATCTTAGTCAAGCTTCTTATTTCTATCGCAAACTACAGTTGACTACGTAGTGCTAACTAAGTTTGATCACGATGCCCCATACAGTAAGACATGTTGGCGAATATCACTAATAATGTGATGAACTAAACTATTAAAATATTGTGAGATTCAAACTATTTTGTTTTGTTTTCAGCGCCAAGGCAACCTCGACCGTACGAAGATGTAGATAAAGATTTTGACCAAGAGAAATCAGAGGCGAAGGATTCTAGCAATTCAAGGTTGTCCCAAAAGGTCGCATATCCTTCTTTTCTCAAATGTCGTTACCCTGAATTCATAGTCAGTAGTATAAATTACAGTACAGAGTTCATTACTAATGATAGTAATATTCTGTTTAAGAACACTACTTCAAAACTAACTGAGAAATTGTGTTTTGGACTTAAAAAATCACTCTGATTAACACGGTTTTAGACTTCACACATTAGTCAAACAATTGTGGAAGAGTGGATTAAAAGTCTCATTAACTTATTTGGATATACGAATGCGTCCACTTCATATTAACATTCTTGTTATAGAGGTTAATAATCGATCGAGACATGTGATATACTTCAGCTAGAAAGTAGCTTAAACTACAAATGATAATTAAAATACAGAATGCAAATATCGATATCCACTTTAGATTATTACCAAATACGAGTTCTCTTT
>CAJDSM010017249.1:169-22935 GCA_903981925.1 Ostrea lurida | reverse complement strand
ATCAAATGTTCGCACTGTTTAGTGTGGTAGGGCCTATACAAACGATGGTGTAATTTAAGTTATCTGGCCACTTTTCTGGTGTGTGAAGGAGCACAGTTATTCACTTATGTTACATTGTAGATCTAATCCTAACACTCCTATTGACAGGCCAGACATTACTGTTCTTTCGATGATCGTGCTCAAGAGATTATCAAACGATAGCTCTCCCTGTCTTTTCTGATAGCCACTGCGTAGAACAGCTTCCGTCCAGGTACTTTAGTGAAGTATATTTGTCGCTCTGGTTTTAGAGTCTCAGAGTCGACAGCAATTCTTGAGGGACGACTTATACTAGCACTCGCACCATTTCGGGGAGACGGATAAACGAGCATGTATGGTCTCGCGTATGTGTAGAATCTCATAGAAGTACTTATGAATCGTGACTGTTATGCATAGTGTATGCAAGTTTCCTGGAATAAAACTTTTCGGGAACAATAAGTTCTTCACTATAAGATATTTGTTAACAGATTTCAGGTGATCCTGAAACAGGAGTACGCCAACTCGGAAGTTCAGCCATAAGACTGTTCAGTTCACTTAAGATGTGAAAAGCCATGAATGTATATATTTTCGAGAGTGTGACAGATGAGATCTCCTCTTTCAGGATTAAACTTTTCTTGCTAATCTTTGTGCGAGCGATATTTCTGGTTATTCGTGACATTTACTATCAACGGAATATTTCATCAACGGAGAATTTGATAACTCACTTGCTCCTTGCTTCTTTTTTATTCTTGAATGCGACAGTTTTTCATTGATTTATATGTAAGGCCATTGAACGAGGTGAGTGAGTTCTCTCAGAATATATACAGTGATCCATTTCCTAAAAGTTTTGATTTCAGTCTTGATTGGAGAGGCAATGTGGAAGGCTAATTAGTGTTCGTTTAGCAGCGAAAATGGGCTGTTAAACACCTTTCAATTCCGATAACGGCTCTTCTCTTGTCGCGTAACGCTCTTCCATTTACTCTCGTATCAAGCTGTATTTTAACTGTCCCCCACTCCGAGCACCTATGAGAGTGCGAGATGTTACTTAGTTCTACAAATGCTTTATTCCTGTTAGGTAACAAGTCGATTGTGGTCTCCTGCTATTCGTTATTTTGTACAAGTCTCGATAGTAGCCGACATTACCATCGATAAGAAGATATTGCAGTATGCTAGGACTAAAAGTTTTTTCAACAACTCGGTTTATCGGTGTTGACGGAATTATATCCTTTCTATAAAAGTAGGGCTTATGACAAGACCATATATAAGTCTCGGGCTCACGTAAACCTACATGATTAATTTTACTACATTTGTACGTCGAGTCATTAAACACATAGATTGTCACCGAGATGATTCTTTCCTAAACAAGAATATGAATACAGCGTCTTCTATTTCGGTCTTCTTTTAGTCATAATATATCAAATGTACGTTGCGAAGCTCTGTCTAATGGCATTCAATTGTATGGCATGTAATGGCAACTCCGATAATTGAGGAGTGTCGAATAAGAAAGTATGACTCATATTCTTCACGTTAGAATGCAGTTACATACAAATGCTGTTCTCTAATAAACAGATAACTGTCTACCTAGTATGAGGGCACTCGCTGGTTTGTAGCATTGAGGCAATACCGCAAGTACACGATTCACGTATACAATCCCTCCTCTATCTCTTCAAACTAGAGAACAAGTATGCTCTCGTTATCTAGTAACCCCACACACGTGAGTCCACGAACACCAGAATACATAGCCGTGAGATAGATTTGTACATTATGTCCAGAATATAATACATATTTCCAAATAACTTCAGTAACGAGTTTTGCACAACTAGCAACGATCACCATTAGTCGAACAGTGACTCTTTTACTGAATCCACTAAATCCGTCCGGAGTCTGAGACGGCTATATAAATTTGCAGATTCTGGTACGCAACAACCATCTGAGACTTTTCTTACCTACCGACGTATATGACCTGTATTTATGCGTGTAAACTTACTGTCCGAAGACTGAGAACCATTCTCAGCGACATCTTCTCACAGTAATTGAAAAATCTCGTATTTTCAAGTGTCTATTCCTCACGTTCACCCCCTTCCTACGCGCACAATACTACGTAGTCAAATTTTACTTTCCGACACATCTCTATACTTATGTTGCGGAATTTATAGCACTTGTCCTTGTATTTTTTGTTTCTTTTGGTTCGCTCTCTGAAAAATGCTCGGTTAGTTTGAGCATGAGTGATATATTCAATTTGCTCGCTATTGTTGAAACTAGTGTCCATATTTCATTTCCATATTGTCATCCCGTGTGACGCTTCGCTCCGGAATGACTAGAATATAAATAACCATTAACCTTGCGAATTGGGTACTTAAGCTCACCCATCATATCACTTTCATTATTGGTATATAACTCGTGGTTACAATATTTGAAGCTCCTTTGTGTACGTGAAGTAGCTCGTCAAATCGTTGCACCCAAAACTGACGTAACAGAATTTTATCATTTTGTAAGTCCCTTGTTGCTCGTAAAATTCTGAGCCTCAGTTGAAAAACATAAAGAACGCACAGTACTATGTGATGAACCGATATTTGTTGCGAGTTAAACAATATTCGTACGACTATAGTGATCTGCACCCAGGTTATTATATTCGCTGCTCAATGAAATGAATTACTACAGATCAGGAATACGAATTTCTAGTAATACACTTATCGTTTAATCATATGTGTAGCGAATTATTTTGTGTCCAAGTGTTAGACGAGAGCAACTAACAGGTGTTAAGAGAATCTCATATTTCTTTGCAGCGGGGTCAGCTGGTGCAGTGTGCATTCATAACCGAAAAGGCAGGGGTTCATTCCAGACTTTTTTAAAAACTATATCAAACGAGTGAGAATAGTTTCTATTTGAATCTTACTATCTCTCGATTTGGCACGTACTCTTAGCAATGAACAGAATAGAGATGCATCTACCTAATCGTAGATGTAACTTTTGTATTGTATAATATTTAATCACAGAAAAATTGTCATTTAGCAGTTGCTCATTTCCATTTTCAAATAATCCTCAGTGTTATGGATATTTCGCTTTTCTCTTGTGGTATTTTTTCGTAGGTACAAATTGATAGTCTAGCCTTTAACTGACTTCTTTGAGTCTAGAATACGGACAAAGCATTAAATATCTTGTGAGTGTGTACATATCTCTGTTATACAAACCTAGTATCGTTTTCATAATAGAGTGTTGTCTCAATATGTTGTTAGCCTTTAAGAGATCCAATCACACCATTTTGGTCTGTAATCTTATAAAGTACAGTCTAATGGAGGACGTATAGTGACGCTCGGGTGTGCCCTCTAGGGCCGCACGGACTGTAGGCTATGGTAACGTTACTGAATATAGCCGATTCAATAGACTGTGTTACTGGTACAGTTTACTGTCATTTTCGCCTGTGAACGGTCTACCTCATATTATAAACAATTCAGAAGAAATGAATTAACAATCTGTCATGCACAACGATTTAATATGAGATAGAAGGATGCTTATACGTTTCCGTTGAATATTTTTTATCAGCCAAATATATTTGTACTATTTCGGACCTAGAAGGCCAGTTGTTTATAGCTACTTTTGTTAATTTTCTGCACCCGACCTAGTAAAACATATTCTCTACTGCCTCTCCTCTTATTGATATGTCACTTGAGTTACCTGACGTCTTCTCACGTTCTCTTGCAAATTTAGGCATCTACGAATGTGACTTGAGCATCCACTGCTTATAAATAATGTGTCTTTGATTATCAGCAGGGGTTTACTTTTGAGAGTCCAATTGGCATACAACAACCTGTGTCCTTCGCTCTTGAAAACCTATAGTGTATCACTGTTTAACTTTGTGTTTTTTAGAGTGCACCTCGCACTCACCGAAAGAAAGACCCCTGGATTCTCACTATCTGATGCCGAGTGCGTGTTAGCGGTGGAAATGCAACTCATCTACGCATGATATTTTATATGTTTTAACAGTTTGATAACCTCCTTCCATCGAGCTAAGTCGTGCCTTCGCTATGACTAGATTCCATTGCTGACCACGTCGGACATATATACTTCAAATCGATTCTGTCTTCTTGATCACGAGATCACTTCATTGCCAATGTATGTCATCTTTGAATCAAGACTCTCTGAGTTACTCCGCTTGCACCCGAGTCCTTTTTTTTCATTTTGGCACAAAATGAGAGTAGAATTAATTTACCAACCAAAGAGTGCGTGGATTTGCGCATTACTATTTGAACTCTATTCCTTTTCGCTTCTGCATTATAACTAACCGGATGTGTTAGTTTGATAAGAGAGTTGCCTTGTCGGCTGCTAGTCTCTAGGTGATATTCGTACTTTTGGAATGTAAATTCAAATAATCCATATTTTAGTCATGTATATGAAATTTTATTTCATTGTTTGATATTGAATTAAAATAGATTATCAGTATAATGTATATTTTTATTGTGTTATTTGTATTGGCAATTTATAGTAATATTATGATAATTTAAAGAGTAAAAAAAATATGATAATCACAGATCAAAAACATACTTTATTATAAAATTTGTCACGTTATTAGTAAATTTTTACTTACCAGTTAATGAATGTATATAGACAATTTCTTTCCGGAAAAAATAATTATGTATTTTTTATCTCTCACAGCCTCCGTATTTAGATGAAATCTAATTTTGTTCACATATTTATAATAATACGGAGTGACAAGCCAAGCACGGTCATCGATACTCTCGCTCATGACACTTAGTAAGAGATGTGAGGTACATAAGGCTTGGAGCACTTTCTAATGTTCCTCACAGCCCTGGGTCGCTTTGTGTAATATAATAAGGTAAACAGATATAATAATTACCCATGGACCTACTCCCGTGTAAGAGAGATGTTGAGGATTTGAGGGGGTGGTTCTTGAACTTATTCCGATCATTCACTTCTCTTGCTATGTGCTAGCCTCAACCTTCGTAGGTTCGTCTTTTTGTGATTCTCTCTCTTCTGTGGTCCTGTCCACCTCCATACCTTATGTTATAGTTGACTTGAGTGCAGTAGATGGTGCATAGTAGCACCCAACTCAGGGAGCATGAGCGTTTTATAGAAAAAAGGAGAAAAATTCAAGGTGCAGAATTCAACCCACTTCAGTTATATTTAATCATTACTTCCTCTAGAAAGGTGTGTTCTGGCAGAGATTTTTTCTCTCTTACATTGGTTTTACACAACAAAGCCCCTGCTCAGTTAAGAAGGTATGACTCATTATAAGAAAAGATACTTCAACCTCACATCTCATTTTCATTACCCGAAATTACAATGAACGCGCGTTGCATGCGTTACGATGGGTGTCTCCGGTATTAAAATGTCACCAGAAGGTCATCGTGGCTATGTAAAAATATATTTTCCGGAAAATTCTTAATCTGCGGTAAATTCATAGCAAATTTTATTAGTGAGCAAGATATCCAATACTAACTAAACAAAGAATACACAAAAAATCACTGTATATGCATATCACAGGAAATCAAACAGGAAATGGAATTATTTGATTACATCAAAAGTCGAATCTGGACAGAGGAATCACTTTTCTATACACTAGTTAAAGACGAGTCAAAGTAATGAATCCACGCCCTTTTCCCATTTCCTTAAAAAACCGGTCACGGTGACTCAGTGGTAGAACTCTCGCCTCGTGATCGGAAGGACGTGAGTTCCGGGTCCCGGGATCAACCGGCCGCGTCAAACTTAAGACGTTAAAATAGGCAGTGATTGCTCCTTCACCAAGAGCTCGGCATTCAGTAGTGAGAATCACGGGTCTTTCGGATATGACCAAAAAACGGAGGTCCCATGTCGCAGCAGGTGGGGCATGCAAAAGAACCCTCGCTGCTAAAAGCCATGAGTGGTAAGCATAGATCTAAATTTGCAGCCCAATTGTGAGTCTCCATATGAGTGAAAATATTCTCAACGGGGCGAAAAACAAAACTATCAATCAATCAAGATTTTCCTTAAAATTCACAATCGTTCATCCTAAATTTCATGACAATTGTACATTTTGGACATACACCCAGGGAAAGCTAGCTTTAGTGACATGTGAATTAATGTCCTTGACATGCGGTCCTAGAGCAAGGTCATCTTGTTTTTATAGATTACAACATGTTGATGGATCTAGGAAAACCTTAGAATCTATAAAGATAGGTCTTAAAGATTACCCGCTGTTTTATTAAAGAGTCAGTATAGCTCAATTTGTCCACAAAAAATAATATAAAGAATCAAACTGAGTATAAATGGCTCATACAAGTCATTTTTCTGTTAAAAATAACAGTTTATTGCATTTATCTGTATTGAATTTCCAAATCTAAAACGATTAGGATCTTTAATTATTAGTCCCATTAATGTTTGTCTTCCTGGACGCATATTCAATTTACTATGTAAGTTTATTCCTATTGTAACTTTCGAGGAACATGCAGTCATTTCTATGTTGCAAAATATCGTTCATATATCTTTTTTTTTTTATTATATTCGAAAAGAATGTGATGATTTGGGTGAGAACAAAAAATCACCAAAATGAACGATACTATCCCTTTAATTAAAGCAAATATGTAATACATTTAGGGATGGCGTCAACACCGAGTTAAAAATCGACATTTTCAAAAACCTTGTGCATAGCTACTGCTTTTAAACGAAACAAACTAAACAAAAAAAGACAAGAAACCAAAGAAATTTGGAATAAGATTACATATTGGGTATGGTCGGGGGTATACCAAATAGCTAGGTACTAGATTCCTGTGGAATATGCAATAAAAGGCACCCTCCGTTATTCAAGGTCACTGTTCGACTAATTGTTTTGTGATGTAACTCTTTATGTTTGTAATTGCATCATCCCAGTCTATCGTGTCGTGGGACACGGGGTTTAGATAAGACGCATCTTGTTCTCAGTTGAAGAAAACAAGATTTCGATCGTCTTGGGTATTGCATCAATGCTCAAAACCAGCGAGTCACGTGATTATTGCATTTGTATGTAACTGCATTCTCACGATGGATATATTCATTCAAGCTCATAATCATCATGATGATGTTTGTAAAAGTAAAGATTTAAATCTTGATTAGTAAAGACGATACATATATACATGTAGTTATGACGTAATTGCTGTATTATAGGTATACCATTTAATTGTCAGTTTTTCTTTTTAATCTATCGAGACTTAAATAGGGACCACAATCGACTTGTACCGAAAAGTAGCAGAAAATGTCTATAGGTGCTCGGGTGGTGCTAATTAGAAAATGAACATTACGGGTTTTCGCCTTTCTTTCAAATTTGTCAAATTCATAGCAAACTTTTAATTCATTGTTTTAAGAATATTTGTAGGTATGTATTACTGCAGTATTATATGTGGTTCGTGTAGAATGTATCCATTGTTGCCGCCAAATCTTTTCCACTGAAATTTTAACCGATAGAAATCTGTAAAATATTCTAAAATTATTGGTGTGTATGCACTGTATGAAAACCGATCAAATTATTTCCACGGAGACCACAGCCGGATACCGCGCTGTAAATGCCATTGCTGCACCAGCTTACTCCTAAATACGCAGTGTAGAACAGGAGAACTGTAGACCTGAGAGACGACGAAAGACGGCTGGCTGTGTAGATAATCAATACAATGTTCGCTTCAAACATGAAGGCAATATTATAGATTTTCGCACACTAACGACAGTGAAATTGTGACGCCACCAACTTGTGATTAGTGTTTTAAAAATCATTCAATTATGACGTCATAGCTACTTTTGAACCAGGAACAAAAACGATTTCAGGGTTTTATTTTCTCTCATTCATCTTATATAACCTTTATTTCGTATTATTAAACCTGCAGACATGCGGTCACAGTACATCTAAATATAGGATATTTTTTTCCCCATTTCTACGCTATATAGAAGAGAGAGAGAGAGAGAGAAGAGAGAGAGAGAGAGAGAGAGAGAGAGAGAGAGAGAGATACTATCAAAATTTTTTGTTCCTCAGTTGGAATAACGAGCAATCCGTTTGAGAAGAATTTAGTTACACATGTGCAGTATCTTTAATAACGTGTTTACCAATATTCGCTGTTTTATAAAATGTGGAATTGATGCTACGTACCGTTTATTCGATATTTCCGTAGGTAGCCATCCTCTACACGACTTTGTAGCTTTCATCAGCATGTTTTTATTAATCATATGTCGTACTAGATTTGACGACGGGTAATCCCGTTTCTTTGTTTCGACTAAGGCTCACGGCGGGTGGTGACCGGTCAGCAGAGGATACTTACTCCTCCATGGCATCTGATTCTGCCTTAATTTTGTCGGAGGTCCGTGTGGCCCTACATTCGACTTTTATTTAATATGGTGGTGTTTTTTTTTATTATTATGAAAAACGTTTAACACTTTGTTAACTTGACAATTTATAGGTATATGTGTAAACATCCCAGAACTAATGACAAGAATAAAACTGCAGGAAATGTATAAATGTGCCCACAAGATCGTGATTAAGGATTACATGGATGGTATAGGCATGTCGTATTTTGGTGGTATAATACCGTGGAAATGAATCCATCTTGCAAACAGCTATTTCTGATTATTATTATTTTATAACTTGTTTCTTTTTACATATTTGTACAAGCCGAATACAGTTCTGATTGGCTTTAAACGTTTTTTTCATCTATAGATCTGTATTCGGCAAATACAGTACAGTACTTAAAATATTGCCCTCTAAATTTCATTTGTGATTTGCCCTTTATATCAGTACTAAGATAATCTGTAAAACGACTGTTCACTAAGATGAAATCTTAGACTGAACGAACAAAGGAATGACGTCACAGTAATGTGTTTGAAAAAAAAAATATTTGCACCTTCATACCCTTCTATTTATGCACTTTTAATGCATGCTATTGGAAATGTCATTAAACGAATAAATGTATTTAGGTGTTTTAAAACTAAATTTAAATTTCCCAGTGACTATCAAGTCTCGTCTTAAACTTCGGTCTAATGGCTATTTGAAAATAAACGTCTTGGAGGATATCTGCATTCACGTATTATTTTCATTTTAAATTTCAGAACTTGTACTGTATTGGATAAATCATCGAATTTTTTATTTATATATATGATTGGCTGGGCCTGTTCATTTGGTTTTTTTTCCTCTTTTACAGTTTAGCTGTAAAGACGGGAAACGGTTCACCAGGAGGGTCACGTGACAAAGCTATAACAGTTCAGAAACAGGACGAACCGTAAGTCAGCTGATGTGGTTAAAGGGGGACTAGCATACATGTACCTCAGACACTGGATATGTACAATGATATTTTAAAATTAAAAATTTTCAAATTATCTTATTTAATCACAAGGATGCAGTTTAGTAGAAAGTAATAAGAAAAAAAAAATTTACAAAACCACGACACGTTAGCCAATTGAACTGCCGGGCTAGGCAATCAAATAAAGGAAAAGACAAATGCTGTTCATATAATAGGAATCCAGCCATTATGACAATATCGTATACCCCAATAAAGGGGTGTGACACGATTTGAGCTGAAATGTTTTCTATTTGTAATGTTCACCAATGCTTAATTAAAGGGATGGACACGTTTTGAACTAAAAAAATGTTTAAATTTTAGATTGGCAATTTTAATGTTTACAATGCTTGACTAAGTTATTTCTAATTGTCAGGAAAATTTTAACGTCATCTATTGACTCACAAGTGAGATACAGCACTATAATTCTTGTTATGTAAACAAGACCCGAGCCATGATTTGCTTATGCTACTAAACGTTCCATTTAAAGAAGATTTTTTCAAAATAAGAAGTTTATTCTAAACACAATTAAACAGTGTCTAGTGTTTCTCATGTTGTTTTAAACATGATATTTTCTACGAAGCAATATTTTGTAAACATAAACAAGGCTCGAGCCTTGCTTACATAGCGAAGATTTGTGAGCGCTGTATCTTCCTTGTAACTCAACAACTGACTTTCAAAATTTTTGCTGATAACTAATGATAACTTGATTTGGCATTTTAAACATCAAAATTGGCAATCTAAAATTTGAACATTTTTAGTTCAAAACGTGTCCATGCCCCTTCTAATGGTCAGCAAAAATTTGAATGCCGATATTCGTGTGACAAGTAAGATACAGAGCTCACATATTCTGCGTCATATATTCAAATTCTAAACACCTTATCAAATACCCATATGATTTATTTCAAAAACATGAAATTGGGTTGCTTATGAAAATGACCCTGAAAATCATACCTCATACTTACTAATAAGTTACAGACACTCTCAACTACAAAATATGCAAAATGGAAAAAAAGACAGTCTTTAATCTTTCATAATCACGCAATCACTACTTAATTATAAGCAGTTTATGTGGTAAACAAAACCATGGTACATTGCACGAGCCTTGTTTATGAAACAAAAGAATTACAAGTACTGCATCTCTCTAGTACTTGTAACACAATAACAGACATTAAATTTTTTGCTGACCATTAGAAAAATCTAATTGAATATTGTAAACATTAAAAATGGGAAATTTTCCATGCCCATTTAAAAAGAATGACCGAGGTGCCAGCTGCACGATTTTACTTTACTAAGTAGAAATGTAGGAATTGTTCAGTTTGTCGTGGTTCAATAAAACTAAGACCGCATACATACATGTAGTTGTCGAGCTGTGGTAGCCATAAACAATTATTTAGTTTTCCCAATAGAAAATCGTTTAAGCTGACGTGTTTTTTAAGTATATTAGAATAATCAATATTCTTTAAGCTGAAATCTAATAATATCAATGTATTAAAAAATTCTCTATGATACCCATTTATGGTTTTCATTGATGAAGCACTAAGTGTATAGTAGCACGTAACCCGCCATAATCACGTCACTGTTCGATAAATTTTATCTAATTCTTACGAGAGCAAACATTTATTAAAATTATTAATTGTTTAATGATTAAAACACATTACTAAATATTTTGTCGGCTGCGTCAAGCCCAAGGCGTACACATGGTAGTGATTGTTCCTTTGCCAAACGCTTGGTATTTATAAATGAAGTCACGGGTCTTTCGGATAACACCTTAAAACAGAGGTTCAATGTTGCGGCAGGCATCGCACATATAAAAATGTCTTCACTGTTACGTCCGTGAGTGTTTACGGAATCACCCGAGTTTATAATAGTTGTATGGCCGTGAGCGGTTACGGAAGTATCCGAGTAGTTACGATTGTACTATGGCCGTGGGCGGTTACGTAAGTATCCGAGCTCGGATACTTCCGTAACCGCTCACGGCCATACAACTATTATAACTACTCGGGTGATTCCGTAAACACTCACGGACGTAACAGTGAAGACATTTTTATATTGTGCCGATGCCTGCCGCAACATTGAACCTCTGTTTTAAGGTGTTATCCGAAAGACCCGTGACTCTCATTTATAAATACCAAGCGTTTGGCAAAGGAACAATCACTACCCATGTGTACGCCTTGGGCTTGACGCAGCCGACAAAATATTTAGTAATGTGTTTTAATCATTAAACAATTAATAATTTTTAATAAATGTTTGCTCTCGTAAGAATTAGATAAAATTATCGAACAGTGACGTGATTATGGCGGGTTACGTGCTACTATACACTTAGTGCTTCATCAATGAAAACCATAAATGGGTATCATAGAGAAGTTTTTTAATACATTGATATTATTAGATTTTCAGCTTAAAGAATATTGATTATTCTAATATACTTAAAAACACGTCAGCTTAAACGATTTTCTATTGGGAAAACTAAATAATGTTATGGCTACACAGCTCGACAACTACATGTATGTATGCGGTCTTAGTTTTATTGAACCACGACAAACTGAACAATTCCTACATTTCTACTTAGTAAAGTAAAATCGTGCAGCTGGCACCTCGGTCATTCTTTTTAAATGGGCATGGAAAATTTTCCCATTTTTAATGTTTACAATATTCAATTAGAATTTTTCTAATGGTCAGCAAAAATTTAATGTCTGTTATTGTGTTACAAGTACTAGAGAGATGCAGTACTTGTAATTCTTTGTTTCATAAACAAGGCTCGTGCAATGTACCATGGTTTTGTTTACACATAAACTGCTTATAATTAAGGTAGTGATTGCGTAGATATTGAAAGATTAAAGACTGTCTTTTTTTTCCATTTTGCATATTTTGTAGTTGAGAGTGTCTGTAACTTATTATGTAAGTATGAGGTATGATTTTCAGGGTCATTTTCATAGCAACCCCAATTTCATGTTTTTGAAATAAATCATATGGGTATTTGATAAGGTGTTTAGAATTTGAATATATGACGCAGAATATGTGAGCTCTGTATCTTACTTGTCACACGAATAATCGGCATTCAAATTTTTGCCTGACCATTAGAAGGGGCATGGACACGTTTTGAACTAAAAATGTTCAAATTTTAGATTGCCAATTTTGATGTTTAAAATGCCAAATCAAGTTATCATTAGTTATCAGCAAAAATTTTGAAAGTCAGTTGTTGAGTTACAAGAAGATACAGCGCTCACAAATCTTCGCTATGTAAGCAAGGGGTCGAGCCTTGTTTATGTTTACAAAAATATTGCTTCGTAGAAAATATCATGTTTAAAACAACATGAGAAACACTAGACACTGTTTAATTGTGTTTAGAATAAACTTCTTATTTGAAAAAATCTTCTTTAAATGGAACGTTTAGTAGCATAAGCAAATCATGGCTCGGGTCTTGTTTACATAACAAAGAATTATAAGTGCTGTATCTCCATTGTGAGTCAATAGATGACGTTAAAATTTTCCTGACAATTAGAAAAAACTTAGTCAAGCATTGTAAACATTAAAATTGCCAATCTAAAATTTAAACATTTTTTTAGTTCAAAACGTGTCCATGCCCCTTTAATTAAGCATTGTGAACATTACAAATAGAAACATTTCAGCTCAAATCGTGTCCACACCCCTTTATTGGGGTATACGATATTGTCATAATGGCTGGATTCCTATTATATGAACAGCAATTTGTCTTTTCCTTTATTTGATTGCCTAGCCCGGCAGTTCAATTGGCTAACGTGTCGTGGTTTGTAAATTTTTTTTTTCTTATTACTTTCTACTAAAACTGCATCCTTTGATTAAATAAGATAAATTTGAAAATTTTTAATTTTAAAATATCATTGTACATATCCAGTGTCTGAGGTACATGTATGCTAGTCCCCCTTTAACCACATCAGCTGACTTACGGTTCGTCCTGTTTCTGAACTGTTATAGCTTTGTCACGTGACCCTCCTGGTGAACCGTTTCCCGTCTTTACAGCTAAACTGTAAAAGAGGAAAAAAAACCAAATGAACAGGCCCAGCCAATCATATATATAAATAAAAAATTCGATGATTTATCCAATACAGTACAAGTTCTGAAATTTAAAATGAAAATAATACGTGAATGCAGATATCCTCCAAGACGTTTATTTTCAATAGCCATTAGACCTAAGTTTAAAGACGAGACTTGATAGTCACTGGGAAATTTAAATTTAGTTTTAAAACACCTAAATACATTTATTCGTTTAATGACATTTCCAATAGCATGCATTAAAAGTGCATAAATTAGAAGGGTATGAAGGTGCAAATATTTTTTTTTTCAAAACATTACTGTGACGTCATTCCTTTGTTCGTTCAGTCTAAGAATTCATCTTAGTGAACAGTCGGTTATCAGATTATCTTAGTACTGATATAAAGGGCAAATCACAAATGAAATTTAGAGGGCAATATTTTAAGTACTGTACTGTATTTGCCGAATACAGATCTATATGAAAAAAACGTTTAAAGCCAATCAGAACTGTATTCGGCTTGTACATATATGTAAAAAGAAACAAGTTATAAAATATAAATATCAGAAATAGCTGTTTGCAAGATGGGATTCATTTCCACGGTATTATACCACCAAAATACGACATGCCTATACCATCCATGTAATCCTTAATCACGATCTTGTGGGCACATTTATACATTTCCTGCAAGTTTTATTCTTGTCAATTAGTTCTGGGATGTTTACACATATACCTATAAATTGTCAAAGTTAACAAAGTGTTAAACGTTTTCATAATAATAAAAAAAAACACCACCATATTAAATACAAAGTCGAATGTAGGGCAACACGGACCTCCGACAAAAATTAAGGCAGAATCAGATGCCATGGAGGAGTAAGTATCCTCTGCTGACCGGTCACACCCGCCGTGAGCCCTTAGTCGAAACAAAGAAACGGGATTACCCGTCGTCAAATTTAGTACGACATATGATTAATAAAAACATGCTGATGAAAGCTACAAAGTCCGTGTAGAGGATGGCTACCTACGGAAATATCGAATAAACGGTACGTAGCATCAATTCCACATTTTATAAAAACAGCGAATATTGGTAACACGTTATTAAAGATACTGCACATGTGTAACTAAATTCTTCTCAAACGGATTGCTCGTTATTCCAACTGAGGGAACAAAAATTTTGATAGTATTCTCTCTCTCTCTCTCTCTCTCTCTCTCTCTCTCTCTCTCTCTCTCTCTCTCTCTTATATAGCGTAGAATGGGGGAAAAAAAATCCTATATTTAGATGTACTGTGACCGCATGTCTGCAGGTTTAATAATACGAATAAAAGGTTATATAAGATGAATGAGAGAAATAAAAACCCTGAAATCGTTTTTGTTCCTGGTTCAAAAGTAGCTATGACGTCATAATATGAATGATTTTTAAAACACTAATCACAAGTTGGTGGCGTCACAATTCTCACTGTCGTTAGTGTGCGAAAATCTATAATATTGCCTTCATGTTTGAAGCGAACATTGTATTGATTATCTACACAGCCAGCCGTCTTTCGTCGTCTCTCAGGTCTACAGTTCTCCTGTTCTACACTGCGTATTTAGGAGTAAGCTGGTGCAGCAATGGCATTTACAGCGCGGTATACGGCTGTGGTCTCCGTGGAAATAATTTGATCGGTTTTCATACAGTGCATACACACCAATAATTTTAGAATATTTTACAGATTTCTATCGGGTTAAAATTTCAGTGGAAAAGATTTGGCGGCAACAATGGATACATTCTACACGAACCACATATAATACTGCAGTAATACATACCTACAAATATTCTTAAAACAATGAATTAAAAGTTTGCTATGAATTTGACAAATTTGAAAGAAAGGCGAAAACCCGTAATGTTCATTTTCTTAATTAGCACCACCCGAGCACCTATAGACATTTTCTGCTAATCGTTTCGGTACAAGTCGATTGTGGTCCCTATTTAAGTCTCGATAGATTAAAAAAGAAAAACTGACAATTAAATGGTTATACCTATAATTACAGCAATTACGTCAATAACTACATGTATATATGTATCGTCTTACTAATCAAGATTTAAATCTTTACTTTTAAAAAATCATCATCATCATGATCATGAGCTTGAATGAATATATCCATCGTAGAATGCAGTTACATACAAATGCAATAATCACGTGACTCGTGGTTTTGTAGCATTGATGCAATCTCTCTGACGATCGAAATCTTGTTTTCTTCAACTGAGAACAAGATGCGTCTTATCTAAACCCCGTGTCCCACGACACGATAGACTGGGATGATGCAATTACAAACATAAAGAGTTACATCACAAAACGATTAGTCGAACAGTGACCTTGAATAACGGAGGGTGCCTTTTATTGCATATTCCACAGGAATCTAGTACCCTAGCTATTTGGTATACCCCCGACCATACCCAATATGTAATCTTATTCCAAATTTCTTTGGTTTCTTGTCTTTTTTTGTTTAGTTTTGTTTCGTTTAAAAGCAGTAGCTATGCACAAGGTTTTTGAAAATGTCGATTTTTAACTCCGTGTTGACGCCATCACTAAATGTATTACATATTTGCTTTAAAGGGATAGTATCGCTCATTTTGGTGATTTTTGTTCTCACCCCAAATCATCACATTCATTTCGAATATAATAATAATAAAAAAAGATATATGAACGATATTTTGCAACTTAGATTTGACTGCATGTTCCTCGAAAGTTACAATAGGAATAAACTTACATAGTAAATTGAATATGCGTCCAGGAAGACAAACATTAATGGGACTTAATTTAAAGATCCTAATCGTTTTAGATTTGGAAATCAATACAGATAAATGCATAAAACTGTTATTTTTAACAGAAAAATGACTTGTATGAGTCATTTATACTCAGTTTGATTCTTTTATTATTTTTTGTGGACGAAATGAGCTATACTGACTCTTTAATAAAACAGCGGGTAATCTTTAAGACCTATCTTTATAGACTAGTCTAAGGTTTTCCTAAGATCCATCAACATGTTGTAATCTATAAAAACAAGATGACCTTGCTCTAGGACCGCATGTCAAGGACATTAATTCACATGTCACTAAAGCTAGCTTTTCCTGGGTGTATGCATTGTAAAGCGCTTTGAGTACTTAGGTAGATAAAGCGCTATATAAATCCAATCATTATTATAATCATTATTATGTCCAAAATGTACAATTGTCTTGAAATTTAGGATGAACGATTGTGAATTTTAAGGAATAATCTTGTTGATTGATTATTTGTTTGTTTTTCGCCCGTTGAGAATATTTTCACTCATATGGAGACTCACAATTGGGCTGCAAATTTAGATTATGCTTACACTCATGCTTTTTAGCAGCGAGGGTTCTTTTGCATGCCACACTGCTGCGACATGGGACCTCCGGTTTTTTTGTCATATCCGAAAAGACCCGTGATTCTCACTACTGAATGCCGAGCTCCTGGTGAAGGAGCAATCACTACCTATTTTAACGTCTTAAGTTTGACGGGCGGCGGTCCGATCCCGGACCGGAAACTCATACGTCCTTCCGCTCACGAGGCGAGAGTTCTACCACTGAGTCACCGTGACCGGTTTTTTAAGGAAATGGGAAAAGGGCGTGGATTCATTACTTTGACTCGTCTTTAACTAGTGTATAGAAAAATGATTCCTCTGTCCAGATTCGACTTTTGATGTAATCAAATAATTCCATTTCCCTGTTTGATTTCCTGTGATATGCATAATACAGTGTATTTTTTGTGTATTCTTTGTTTAGTTAGTAATTGATATCTCGTCACTACTATAAAATTTGCTATGAATTTTACGCAGATTAAGATTTTCCGGAAAAATTATTTTTTACATACCACTGATGATCTTTGGTGACATTTTAATACGGAGACACACAGCACTCCGTTGAATTGAATTCGTAAGAATGGGGAAGGTGGACGTTCTAAGTCTCCTCACAGGGGCTTGTGTAAAAGAAAAAAAACCCAGACACCCCTTAAGAAATTTACTAGGGGGTGTCTTGATTTTTTTTCTACGCAAGCCCCTGTGGTCTCCTTGCGAAAATCTTCGCTATGGTACACCCTCTGTTTTCGTTACCCAATTCAAATTTGAAATTGCTTTTTATGGGTCGGCTGAATATCAGTTTTATCTATATTTTTCAAAACTTAAATTCCTGCTTCCTGATGTGACCTTCAACTCATTTAGTATAAAATAAAAATAATATGCAAATAGTGGTATACGTGCACGTGAGATTGTATAAGATTGATTGATTGATTATTTACTGTTTTACGTCCCACTCGAGAATTTTTCACTCATATGGAGACGTCACCAATGCCGGCGAAGGGCTGCAAAATTTAGGCTTATGCTCGGCACTCAGGGCCTTTGAGCAGGGAGGGATCTTTTTCGTGCCACACCTACTGTGACACGGGGCCTCGGTTTTTCCGGTCTCATCCGAATGACCGCCCCATTTAGTCGCCTCTTACGACACGCAAGGGGATGCTGGGGACCTATTCTAGCCCGGAGATTGTATAAGAGATAAAGTATAATTTCTCGGGGTATTTCCCACGCTACCCTATACAAAATGTCAAGATTTTCGTCATGTTCGTCTGTAATACCTTTTATGGCCAATATTTTCATTCATTTTTCTAATAATAAATTGTGTGTACTTTTTTCTCACGTCGTCTATTCCTAATTAACTCATCACTTTAATTGAGCGTTCAGAACGATGCAATCTAGCAAACGAAATGTTTGTCCACGTGGTACAGTATGCGTACTTCTGCAGCGAACAAATTGCCTTAGGAAATCAAACTTAATCAATCTATTGTAACCATGAAATCTGTTTCTGACTGAAGAAAGGTAAAAAACCCTGTTGGTCTAACTTTCGCAACAACATCAGTACACTTCACCAAAATCTATTATTTATTGATAATGGACTTGATGATAAGGATATTGGGATATTGGGAAAGATTTTTAGCGAGAATATGTCATAAAAACCTGTATTACAGTCCACGTACAAGTTTGGCGAGATTTCAATTTATACTAGTATATTTCAGTATTCATTATTCCATGAAAACGAGGAGGGGGATAGCGCCCCCTCCCTCTCCCCCCCTCCCCCCCAAAGTATTTTTCACCATTGGTAAAGGGCAACATTACACACACCACACCACTGTACAAAGAAAGCACATTAATTCTTTACTAATTACACAATAGTTACGATGAATTATACAACTACACTTATATGCAAAAAGACCATATTTTACTACAATATAGACCATATGTTTTATCAACTTCATGTGGAGTAGAAATAGAGATCTGCATAGAGTTCAGATGGCAGAGTAAATCTCAATTAAACTCTTAAGAAACCTCTTCGATATGCGACGTTTGTCCATAAAAGTTAATACCTTATTCTCTAGAAAGTTTGTTTTTTTGTTGTAATAACCCTACTTGTATTGTATCTTTCATCACTCAATGTTGTACGAAATGGTCTGAACATTACAATTACTGACAGAACACTTACACAGCGATGAATCCGAATGACTTGTGTGTAAGTGCATGTAATAACTTGACCACGCTCATTAATTATTTGATGTTTTGAGGGGAGAACTTATTTCATTCAAAAGCAAGTACTATATGGGCCGGGTGTATAGGCTACTGTATGTAATTATTGCCTGTTACTATCTAGTCACTGGATAGATAAGATAGTAACGAATTCAGGTAATAAAGTAATTAGAGAGAGAGAGAGAGAGAGACGAGAGACGGAGACGAGAGAGAGCAGAAGGAGAGAGAGAGAGAGAGAAAGAGAAAGAGAGAGGAGAGATGAGAGAGAGAATGGAGAGAGAGAGAGAGGAGAGAGAGTCATGAAAATTTATCCACTATCACGATACCCATCGGTAAGTTTTAGTGCATTCATCAACTTTTGTTATAGTTTCATAAAAACCTGTTTCCCCCTGCATTAATTAAATAATATTTCCAATGTATACACCCTAATTTAAACATTTCTTCTACACTGTAGAAATAATAAAAGCTATAGATTTATAACGATATTGGGCTGACAATCCATTCAGCAGACTCTCCGGTGTTAGATTCCAAAACGAGAGAAGCAATGGCTGCTGGATCGATACAATTGCAGATAACTTTGCGAATATTTTATGGATAAACGACACCTACTATATGAAAGATAGCACAAAGAAAAATGATATTTTTTACAACAAACTAATAAAAATGAACATTTAGAGTACCACACATTAATTATTTTCTTAAGATATAGAAAAGTATGATAGAAAAACCGACCTTTCGCAAACAGACGACAATAATCGTAGCATTTCACGGACATGCTAAAAATCGGATCGATGTTGGGTTCCTAGAATCACAGTTCCTGAAGAAATCACTGACTCTCATTCATTTAAAAATGATATTAATGTTTACAATGCAAAACATGCCTACATTTGTATACCATATCCATAACAAATCAAAGCCACGAGAAATTAACACCCTGAAATATACAGTCCGTAGATTATCCTGTACCACAAATACGTCACGTCATGTGACTTTAGGTAAGATTTCATTGGATAGCAAATTTATGCATTATATCCTCGCACTTCCATGGTAACGATAGAATATCGTCTTACCATTAATAACTTGGGTGTTTGATGGGTGTGTATAGATAAGGAAGATATAAAATACTGCTGATTATGAAACGGATTCTATACATTGTTTAACGCCCTCAATAACATTAGGTGAGAGTGTCGGCTTACTAGAGGACTGCAGAAACCCCTAAATCGATCTGTATCATTAAGTTTAAAGCTTATACCATGTTTGCAAAAGTGTATTGGCATGATATTAATGAAAGGTTTAATCTATCGATCGTATCAGTAAAAGTATTGAGGGAAAGGAAGGGAGAGAATATTAATCTATAAACACCAGGCCTGTGAATGACGCTTCTATTATATTGAGTTTTTGTCATGCGATTCTCTTTATATGCAGTTGTAAAGTCTCTCTTATGAATTATTCTATATTTGACCATTTCCGCTCAATTACACTTAGCACGGAGTTAATATCAACCGATTTTTATTATTATTTATTGTTGGTGATGTTGTATTTCCTTTGCATAAACTTTAAAAAGCTTTTTGCATGCTTTGTCTCATTTCTAAACTTTATTTATTTTGATTATACATGATAAAACAAAATGATGCTCCGTATCACGAGGAACATGTATAACTTGACTACTAAATTGACCCAGAAAATAAAAGTGGAAATCCTTCCACTTTCCTGCCAGGTATAAGAAATACCTTGGGGGTCCACGTATCAGCGACGTACATTGTAGACTTACGTGCATTTATACAATAGGCAGGATATTTTGTACATTAAACTGGAATGTAGGAATATTTGCATTCTATTCAGTACGACGCATTCACTTAAGCAAGTGAATCTACGGACGTTTCGCGATCCATTGAAGAAGAAAGATGGCGAGGATTTCGTACTTAATTGACGACATAACATCATTACGTCAACTGTGTGTTCGGTACGTAAATATAACAAGAGGCCCATGGGCCACATTCCACATCGCTCTCATGAGCACTGACGTTCCTAAAGGAAGACGTATAGTTTTTGGGATTCTAGTACTGATGCCCTGTGGTAATAAATTTAACCTCTGTTCATCGTCCAAATCCCATAAATGGACCGTAGTCATGTTCAAGAACTTGGCTCAACACAGGAAAAAGGCAAACAATAATATGGTTGTTGAAGGGTGAGGATCTCAATCAGTTAGACCCAAGCGCACCCCTCTACATATATGGTTGAATGACGGAACTTGTCTCAATAACAAAGAAATAAGAAAATAGTAAGGTTTATTAAAAGAGCATCCTACAGATGACGTATGCTTAACAACGTTAACTCCGCATAATGGTGCCGCCATTTCAACCCAACCCCCGCGAGGTTGGGGAGACATGTATCTGGGACTAAAAATTAAATTCTCCATATCACCGAAGCTTTCAGACTCTTCTCTGCGTTGTTAAAAGAGAAAATTTTAAAAGAATTGTCCCTCTATATGTTGCATGTAAATATTGAATCCTTTTGTGGCCCCACATTACCCCTAGGTCTAAGATTGGACACATTTTATCTTCCTGCAAATTTCTAGCTTGTTCCTGGCCCAGTAGTTCCTTCAGGAGAAGATTTTAAAAGATCTTTCCCTTATACACTCATATCAAACTTGATTCCCTGATATGTGGTCACTACGTACCACCGGGATTCATGATTTGAACAAACTTGAATCCTTCCACTATATCGCGGGAAGCTTTCGATACTAAATTTCAGCTGGTTCTTCGTTGAAGATTTTCCCATACATAATCCAATAGTTTAAACTCTTGATCCCTTTAATTGGGGCCCCGAATCGCACCCCGGGGTCGAGTTGAACAACTTGAATCTCCACTGAATCAGGAAGCTTCATATTCTTCAGCTTTTTTCTGACCCAGTTGTTCGTAGAACAACGATTTTCCTTGATAATAGCATATGTAAAACCTTTCATCCATCTTGGGGCCGCATCGTACCCCAGATCCATGATTTGGAATAACTGAATTTCCACTATATCAAGAAGCTCTTTCATATATTAATTTCAGCTTCCTGGCCAGTGGTTCTTTGAAGACAGAAGATGTTTTAAAAGAGTTTGCCCTATATAATATGTTGTTGCCTCGGAACTAAAAAATGTTGGCGCTTTCTCATTGGTGGAACGCGTCCAACGGTGACCTGTTCGTCTAAATTTCTTCTAGCACGGACGAGTAACAAAAATATAGACGGCACCATGGCAGTCGTTAGCGGCGTGTAGCATGCCTGAAACCACTACTTTTGGTCATACTGCGTACCTCATATTTGGTCCTCGACAAGAAAACAAAAACACTTATTAGGTTTGTTACTAGACTGATACTACACTGAAATATGTCTGGTTGTTCAGTTCCATCCGAAGCTCGGCTTCGCCTCGCCTTCTATGGACTTGGAAAACACACGCGACATATTAAAGTAGACAGTCTGTAACAAACGACTGATAAAGTACCTTATAGTAGATTGACTCTGCAGGGAAAAATGTAGGCATCTTTGCATTGGCGACAGAGCCGCTGTACATGGGCCAGGTATTAGCCCTGCTCAGAATAGATTGGGAAGACAAAAGCTTCCATAGTTTAAGCCGCTTCGTTAAGGGAATCGTTGTATATTTTTGTTTATCGCACCTATTAGTTTGAATATTTCAAAAATTTTTGTAAAATAATGATATTTACTTCTTGATAAATTTAACCAAACTCCGCTAAATGACGGTAATATACACATCAATAGCGGTTGCTGTTGTACAACAAGTTATCGTTTGTGACGTAATAGTTTTTCGTTCAGAGCGGCTGCACCTATTTTGGTTTTAGACTATATAGTACAGCGCAAACATGGCCTAGAGTTTACAACCC
>CAJDSM010017245.1:0-10639 GCA_903981925.1 Ostrea lurida | reverse complement strand
CAAGATCATAGCGCTACCGAGCCCTACATAGTTGATACGATCTTGAACGCAGCCCAGTTTACGATAGTTATGGATTGTTACGAGTGAGTTATTTACAGAAAAAGAAATCCGTGGACAATCGTAAATTTTTTTTTGACATGTCGAATATTTGAGCCCAACTTTCACGGATCCTTACGAGTGTGTGCGAGCTGTGACGAGTTGTTAACGGATACCGACGAGTGATTTACGAATGCTTGCGATTGACTGAGTCGGAGATCCGTAAGGACTCGTAAGAAAAATCCGTGAGTGTGAATGGGGTATAAGGTAAATCGTAATTTTCCGTAAGGTACTCGTAATAATCCCTAAAAAGCTCGTAAAATGTCGTAAATTGCTCGTATTTATCCGTGTTCACTCGGAACAAATCGTAAAAGTTTGCCGCAAATACATCGCAAGAACTCGTAATAAACCGTAAATGGCCCGTAAACACTCTTAAATAGCTCTTAAAAGTGTCTGAATCATAGCAATCCGTGTACTTTTACGGATTTGCAGAATACGTAAGGATCCGTAAGAAAAATCCGTGTGAAGAGGGTACTATTGTGACTATAAGGAATGTAAGTGTACTTAATCCATAAGGCAGTTTCCAAACAAGTTGATATAGGTCACAAGCAGCATACATGTACATGTACTAAGTATAATTGGTAGAGTGTATGCATGTCTAGAATCATGCTTGCAAAGAAACAAGGATCATGGGGTTTTTTTTTAGCAAAAATTAATCCGCTCCAAGAAATGAAGAATTTGAACAAATATATTAATATATTTTAAAAGTTTATTTCAGTTAAAACAATTCAAAGGTAAAATTATTATGGCCATGTAGATATGTTTCTGTATCATTATTACACACCTGTACCTGTAGGTCATGAGCATGATTTCAATAAAGTAAGTTACAAACAAAATCTGGGTATAAATCATAACCGATATCACATTGTATGTACATTGATGTACATGTATTACTGTGTTACAACAAATACAGTCACACAGTCCTTACTTCATTAAAATTATTAAGAATTCAGCAGTATAGGTTTTCAGTCTCCAATGTGCCTTGTCCACAGGGAATAACAAACCCGTTTGGCAGTTATCCTGAAACAAAAGACAAAGTTCCCGTGAATATGATGTAAACCTATAAAATTTCGGTAATCAAATAAAATTCTATTCATATTCTTTTAAATCCACACAGTGTAAATAACGCTACATTGTACATGTATGAGACTATGAATTTCAGACCATATAAACAATACTGTAAAGGGCTTTATTTTCACAGGGCTAAATTTTTCCGATTTTTCTCTTTTGGTATTTCACGATGGCTGAACTTTTGCAGCTAAATCCCTTCACATAGATAAAGTCAGACCACAAGTACATATAATTAACATTACTTTGGAATGGTTTTATTGGTTTTATTTTCTCAATTGTTTATATGATTGCTGATGTAGAATAAATAAAATCCAAGCAAATATTTCCCCATTTAAAGTAATGAATTGTGGCATCTTGGATATCCATTGAAATATTAGTAACCTTCAGATGAAACCAAAGGAGATTAGAGGTTCCCTACACACTTCCACATGTCTGTCTGTCCTGTTCCATGTTTGTTTTTCCAATTACTGTTTTATTTTGTCTTTGATTGTGGTTGCTGTGTAATTTCCAAATGAATGCACAAATCAAGGTCACGATCATACAATGATAATGATTTGCAAATACCTCAATCATATTTTTAAGCAAGTGATAATTTCACAACAATTTGTCTTCAAACTATTTACAGGACAGTGACCCTGCACTGTATTACTGAATCATTATACCTGCATTTAATGATGTCACTATTTTATGCATCGTTATCCACAGGTTTTCATATTTGGTAAATTGGTATTAATAATAACTTGCATACATTTTCTGATAATTTGAACAATTGCAAGTTCATGTACTTCTCCTTTTTGTACTTTTAGAAATAGTTGCTTTCTCATAGTACAATAATTTTGCTGTGATTGAATAGTAGTAATTGGTGCACAGTACATACAATTTATGAACTGGCAATCCTTTGATATTGCATTTCCAGAAAGGTTTGTGTAACGTCACTAAGGTCTCTATCATCATTACTGTGCCTGGAATACTGTCATGTCAAAATGAGCAGTGTGATATTCCCTGTCCTGTTTGGCTGTCCAGTTGCCCCGCGAAGCAGCCTGTTTTATGTGAGTCGCACTTGCATGCTGGCACCAATCATGAAGTCATAGCCTGTTCTGACCTCTCAATACTCCAGTGTATGTAGACACCTGAATATCAATCCCTATCCCAGAAACATACAAGGATAATCCAACTGTCTACATAGGAACGACCAAGTGCGCTCATACAGGGAGTCATATACTTACAGATATATGTACTTTCACTTCATATTTTATCACTGTGTCATTATAGAGAATGACTTCAATTAAATCTGGTATTCAGGTACAACTCCATGATCAGACCATCCAGGATTTTAAAGTTACAGATACACCTCTGATTAATTTCAATTAAAAAATTATACCTACATAATTGAATTAAATGCAACTTTTTGAATTAATGGTTAGCACATCCTGATTTTCTCTTTAAAGCTATCGGAAAGGATAGATAACAAAGCAAAAGCCAGCATAGCATATTCTCGACTTCAGATCTTTACGGCAATATCAATAACAAACTTTGACCCTTACTTTAACATTCAATAGGGTTCACACTCTCACCTATGACAACATTTTTTGGGAGTTTGAATAATCCCTTAAAATGAATACTGGGTGGCTTCACTTGTTCAAAAGTTTTTAAGGCATGTCATAAGTTGACCTGAGGACTCTGTTGACCCTTGACTCATTCTGAAAATCAACCAGTAGGGTTTCATCCCTTTCGCAATGAGCAAATTTTCGTGGAGGTTTGATAATTTTCTGATGAATGCCCTTTGCTTCTATGCATATTCACAAATTCACAAGGTTCGGAGACACCACTACAGGCAACACATACAGAACACAGCCACACGACAGCAACTAGTTGCGAGGGGATAGCAAATCAAATCCACTTTGAAAAGAAGAGACCCCAAATTAATACAGGAATACAAACTCTTGGGGTGAGATTTGTAAATTCCCCAGCACAAGCACTGTAAATTCTGTTTATCTAGTGACTACTGGGAGTGGCGTAACTTTTGCCCAGCCTTGATGCCAAAATTCGCTAGAATTGTCACCTCTCTTCTCCGTTCCTCGCCTTAATTTGTGATGCCGGTGTAACCACTAAAAACAGGGAAAGTAGCTCATTTATTCATAATGTAGTGTACATCGTATGCATTACTGCTAACAATCTTAGAAAAGAAATCGATAACTTTCACCTTATATACCATCTACAATTTCCATCAAAATCCAATATGGAATTAAGTAACATAGACAATCATCAAGACACATGTATTTTTTTTTTTATGATTATAGGATTAAACATTCTCTTTGAAAGAATGTTTCGATGTGTAAACTACTGGACACTGTTTTACCTCAGCAAACTGACTAAAAGTGCGAACCACTGTTCTTATGTTAAGTTTTGTGATAAAAGCTTTCGTCTAGAGTTTAACACATTCGATAAATTCTTCAAAAAGAATGTTTAAATTTCCTTAATATATTCCAGTTTGTTCAACTGATGCCACGAATTTTAAAAATTTGAATAGTCCCGTGGTACGATTGTTTGTTTCATCGCGGTATGTGTACGTTACGATTTCGATTTATTGATGTGGTCAATTTCTCGTTTCGATTTAATTTTATCCAAATCAAAACCATCGTAATAAAAGACTTGAATTATTGCTGTATAAATTCTGATCTTAATATTGTAAATGTATCGCATGCGAGCAAAGAATTAACATGCGATAAGAGTAAATGCAACGAATCAGCTTTGTGATAGAAATAGGAATTCAGTTGAAAAAGTGAAACCATGCAGTTTAAAAAAGGTGCTCATAGTTCTGGGGTTACAACGAGCTATTTGACATGCATTGAAATTGCAGGAGTCATTTCATCCTAGAAAGTCATTGAAATAATGAATATGGATTCATAAAGTGCTATACATCGATATACATGTATGACCTGCAATGACTGCTTATCTTAGGAATGTATAGTATTTATGGAATTTTGTATGTGTTTTAGGGGGGATAGATTGCAGTAATCATACCTTGTGAGAATACTTATTGACATATACTTTTAATGTCCTCGTTATCTCGACCCCCACTAGTTGGGCTTTTTTTAAATAATATAAATTCATAAATTTTCCAAAAACACATGTTATCATTGTCCCGTTTATAAATCACTATAACAAGCAAGATCACATTAACTACGGAACTAACATTTAAGTTTATATTCTGAGCTTGTTGCCTACTGGGGTCTGGATCACGATACTGGGAATCCTCCGAGATGGAAGCGCTCTGCGGACCTGGCTATCTCCTCGTATTCACAAGTGAAATTGTCATCCTAGACAACCCCTCACTGCCGTCCCTTATAAACACCAGTGTATGACATCAGTATAGTCTCATCCCTTCATAAATCCACAGTGCAATATCTAAAGTAAACGATTCTTTGTCTGAAAGAACAGATGTTAACTTGATGTTTAAAACAGCAACCAACCATGACATTCGCAAGATGAATGTGCATTCTCTGAATTGTATAGTTTGAGTGATGATGAGAGTAACAGATGGCAACTTGAATACATGTAACATCTTTCACATCCATCATCCAGACTCGCAGCCCAGTCACATTCCGCAGAATACAACTCAATGGTGCAGGGAAAATTGATTCCTTGTTCTAATTTTATCCTTTTCCGTATTTTGTCAGTAGGCAAAACACAAAACATTTTCGACAACATTTTCTCTCTTATTCGTTTTTTTACACTCAACTAGCCCTGGCATATTGACCAATGGGGTGAAACTGTGAGGGCAGAAGGGTGAAAAAGGGTAAAAAAAAATAACCCCTGTACAAAGTTATACAAACTCATAAAGCCACTGAATAATATTTACCCTATACTTCCTTTTTCACTCGTGATCTCGTCCAGTCTTCGTTTGTCCGGACTACAGAATTTGAAGATGTTGGCCGCTCAACTTGACCCGGTATGACGGTCTCGTCTGGTTCTGATCTTCCGCCATGCGCTCGTGTTTCTGGTGCAGCAGTGGCTCCTGCGCTTTGCTCCTCGGAACTTTTGCACGGGGTTGAGGTATTTTGGGGAGGAATGTCAAAGACTGATGGGGGTGATTCATTCATTAAAACAACATTCTGGTTCTCACAGGAAGTCTCATTATTACTCCCAGCATCTTCTTGACCTGTAGTACAATAACACATTCTAATGCAACTGTTCTGTAATCTGCATTTTGAATAAATGATATTCCTAAAGTGAAGGTACAACTACGGTAACTACCAGACACAGCAGTGTTGGGGACTTTGGCAGACGTTTGATCCTCCTCACTCGAGTCTTCTGCTCCTTCGTCTTCCTGTAGTCTGCTAATCATGGAGGAACTGAGGTCATCAGACTGTACGTACTTCTGGTAACAATGGTTACAGGCTCGGGATTTCTTACTGGAAATAGACAAAACCACGTATCAAATTCACAAACACATGCAGAAACACTAAAATGTTACTGAAGATTTCTGTATTTAGTTGTTGTTAATTATATTAGTACACTCTACAAGCAATGCATTGATGCAAGCTTATGCTGAAGCTTATCCTTGTGAAGGTCAGACCTGAGATTGAGTGAATGCTTTCAATTGTTCCTCTCAACATTGAGTTGATCTTACTCTATTTATACTTGCACATTGACATTCATCACAATGATATTGTTTTGCCGTTTCACTTTATTACACTTAAAAGATAAGATCTATGGCATGCATGTGATCTTTGACTTTACACAAAGCCTACACTCATGAAAAAAGAGTGTCGCAAATGTAAAAAATACAGTTGAACTTCGATATCTCAAACACTGATATCTCGAATACCATGGTTATGTCGAACTGATATGGAGGTCCCAACCACCTATTTTCTTAGTAATTTTACTCTTGATATCTCAAATCTACCGACATCTTGAACTTTTTTCATGATCCCATCGAGGTCGAGATAACGAGGTTCTACTGTATATGGGAGATATAAAAACAAATAGAAGAATGGGGTACTATCCGCTGATTATACGAATTACCCTTCCATTGTTTTTATATCCCATTATACAATCATACTACCGATATATTCTTTATTGTAAATTTCATGCATCATATACTTTTATATGGACAATTACAAAAAAAATAGTCCACGAAAATGAATCTTGATATCAAAGTGAAAGTACTGAACAAGATTTAGTTTGCAATGTCAGATAGTTGCAACTGAATCATGAATCAAAAGCATACTATTTGGCAGAGATTTTGAGCAAAGAGAAAGTTCCCATCAGCCAAGGAAGTGTAAATAAACTAAATTGTATGTAATACTTTTACCCATCATGCCTAGTAGGAAAAAAAACAGTACTTGCCATAATTAAAGTTTTAAACATTTCAAATATCGGATTTCCTACATCCTCCCCATGAAAAACATGGTGTTACTATTTTCCCATCTTATATTTTTACAATGATTGTTGTTGTTCTACAAGAATCAGACTATTTGGAGAGGGTTTATGGGATAATCTTCAAGCAGACTCGTCAAAATGAACATAACAAAACTAAATACAGCAACAGATTACTGTAAACGTATTATCTTTTTAATTACTGTGAATCTATTTTAGTGATTTTGGCGGAAGACTGCTTCTGCTAAATCAAGTACACCGCCAACAGGGGCATGCATCATGATGGGCAAAAGAGGGAGTGGAACATCCGCTAATTAAGACCGCATTCAAATGTTAGAAAATCAAAATTTCCGCTAAATTTTAATTTAAACGTCAACAAAGCATATAATACAGGAAGTTGTACTAACTTGTTACACTCTAGAACATCTATAAATCTGAAATGAGGAGAGGAATGAAGCTGAGACACATCATTCATCGTTCCTGATTACGCGCGGACACGATTCAGTTTCCTGTGTCGTTATGAGACTAGAGGCCTTACCTGCTGTGGGTGGAGTCCACGTAATTGTTGCTACAGCTGTGACAGAACACCTGACCACACAACCGGCAATGGTGCTGGAACGAAAACGACTGTCACTGAGAGGTGGAATGAAGGATAGATGTAAAGCCTACCTTAAAACATACAGTATACTACTGCAGAATGGGTCAGGTTTGCTCATATCATTTTCATCCATACACAATGGAAAACGATTATGTCCAGATTAAAATTCAATCAAATCTGCTTCTTGCTTGTACTCGGAGTATTGAATAAATTTATATTTGTCTGCTTTAGAATTTACCCATTTAGGGTAAAGGAAAAAAGTTAACTTTGTATCATTTACATGGGAAAATTGATGCCTCATATTGTGAGAGATAGAAAAATTGATGCCTCATATTGTGAGAGATATAAGTTTGTGTACATATCACACATATACTGATTTTATCTAGAAAGTATTAAAGACAATTTCTTCTTAAAACCATTTTAAAACCAATTTGAAAGCAATACTGTAACAATTCAAAACAGAATACAAAACATGCATTCCATTTCTGTTGAAGCTCACAAACCAAAAGTTCTGGATGGATGAATACATGCACTTACTGTGTGCTTATCACGATATGAACATTTAAAAAAAACCAAATCATGATCTCAAAAGAAATTCAGACAATACACAAACATGTACAAATGTAGTTAACTACAGGGTTTTTTCTATGACTTCAAATTTGTAGTCTACATGTCAAATTAGACACATCAATTTAATGAATGATACATTATTTGGTCAAGTAAAATCTATAAAGAGTGTTTGGTTTGAAGGAACTCTGAAAAATTTGCATGAAAAAGTGGTCCTATTCCTCTCAATAGGCATCCTTATCATTATGTAGGAATAAGGTTACCGTACATGTACATGACATTGTGTATATTCTGCAACATCTAGAAGTTTGTTTGATGCCATTTTGTGTAGGAAAATAAGGAAAAAGGAATAAAAAATACCACAACATGCACCTTTCTAACCATAAACGTGAACTCTGCTTTACAGCCCATGCAGTTGGTAACCGTCTTCTCGTCGATCCATTTCGCCGAGGACTGCATTTTCTGTTCGTACGTTAAACGGTCAGTCTGCTGCCAAAGAGTGTCCTTCTCCCTGCATCAAACAATATGTTCATTCTCATTTCACTGTTGACAAAATCTAAAGAAGTCTTTCTGTCTAGTCAGTCAAATACACAATACATGTATTCAGGAAATTGGTCATAGTATCTATTCTAACTTCTGAGCCAGATATTGTGTAATACAGAAATTCTATATTCCTAGTGTAAACGTTAGAATGATTTTAAAAAACTGTGTGAATATACACAATTTTTATTATGGTCTTTATTTCACATATTATAGAGTACTAAAATCTATAATCTATATATTAATTACACATAAGATTGAGGATCAGTTACTGTACTCAAGATTTCTTGTGAAGTGCTTAATTGGTCGGCATTGTAAATTAAACACTATTCTGACCACATAATGATTACATAAAACAAACTTAGAATTCATACTAATAGTGGACATGGTTTGGGAGTGACCTAAATATGGTTTATACAAGTTCATGTAAATTCTATATGGCATTGGGAGCGGATGAAATTTTACGACCATGTATAAACCATATGGTCAAGCTACAAACCATGCAACGAATATATCCTTTACCGAACTCCGTTTTTCTAAAAAAAATAGCCCATTAATGTATAAAATTGCTTGAAGCAACTATGACGTCACATACCAGCTGGCGTTAGAAAATTTCATAGTTTACGAGGTGTATACACAATCGGCAAACCTCGCTTTTTCAGGTATTCTACATCAGTTAGATAACGGCGAGGTGATCCAAGTGAGTGTATTCGATTAAGAACTATTGGCGTGGGATTCTTTGGACAACCGACTTTATTCATTTGTCAAGGTGTGAAGATGCTTTGAAAGCAAATTTGAGACGGAAAATAAACTCATCTTTTAAGAGCCGTGTATAAGGACTAATGGCTCCAACTGACTATTGCATGGAATTCTACTGACTATGTATGGAATATACATGGTCTTCACGTGATCGATTGTAAACCATGTAATGCGCTACAAATTAGCAGGAGGTTAAAATAATCCTATTCAGGCTGTTATGAGAAGTGTAAAAGTCTTGCAAGTAGGACTGACGGTAAATAAAGAATTCATTCAGCATCATTCTTTCCCATAAGATTTGTTATACTAACATAGAAGAAACTTTGCAACCCTCATTCTAAATTGCTACTTACTTTATATAGTTGAAACCAATTTTCTTTTTTCAGGCCGTCATGTCACTTTTCAGTGAGAAATCTTTCTCCTTGCTTTCCTCCATAACTTCAGCTCCTTACTTTTTTATCTTCGTCTCGTCCCTTTCATAGGAACAAATCATACATGTAGTTACAACTATTACATGTATCCTACAAGACACACAGGACAGTTATGCTGGGATGGACAAACAAATCAAGAATTACTTTAACCAAATCAAAGGAGTCATAGGGAGTAATTAAAACATTCAAAAGTAAATTATAATTTTTTTATCAAAATTTACCCAACATTGTCCCAATCCTCACATCACACTAAACCATATTTTCTACACATTCAAATATCTCCTGTTTGTGGCAATGAAGGTTAAGTTCCTCCATCAATATGCAATTAAAACAGATATGACATTCACAAAATTGCACCAGTTTTTTTTTTAGAAAAGTATTTTGAAGAATTTTTGTGCATGTCAATTTTCATACTTTCAAACATTCATTGAAGTTTCAGATTTTTCAGTGAAAACAGTCCACTATATTGTAAATACACTGAACTTAAAATACTCACTGAACAGCATACCATTGATAAAAAATGACAAATAGTAAATCAACATACATTGAATTGTAGTAAACAATGTCATCAAATCAAAGATGCCCATCTTCTAAGGTGTGTGTATCATGTGCAAATTTTACTGAGTGCTGAATAAAAAACTTGTATATCAGCTAAGTAGACGTAATTTGTGTCTATGGGTGGAGAGTTTACCACCGACAATCTGCTGATCTTGTCGAGTAAAAATAAAAGACATCACATCAGTAAAATAAAGCTATACCACGTCGTAGAATAAAGCTACCACCACTAGGTCAGTAAAATAAAACTATATACACTCAACCTTTAACTGAAACACATAATTTCTCTTTTAATTCCAATTCTTCATTTGCTGAAAAAGAAATGGAATTCACATATAATTATTGTTAACCCCTACTAAACAGTTCCTACAATATTCCTTACGAAAAAAGTCCAACATCACGACTGTTTGTCACCGTGCGGCCGTCAGAACGTTAAAATGGACTATTAAAAAAGACGTTGGCCGCTTACGTCATTTATGCGCTAAAATGTAGTTATTCTTTTCCTCCTTTCGGCCAAACCTCGGTATTCTGGTAACCATCAGTTAAATGTAATTCAGCCAAGGTGTGCCAATGATTTTATTCCAGTTCGTTTGATTATAAACAGTAAATGCCGATTTGGGTCGTTTTTCGCTGCGGCAAAATG
>CAJDSM010017242.1:10942-30484 GCA_903981925.1 Ostrea lurida | reverse complement strand
AAAAAAATAAGATTCATTTCTTATATCAATCATTAATTTTTATCATGGCTTTAGAGCGGACTGCTGTTCTTACTCTGTGCCATACAAGTTAACGAGTGGGTCATCCATTGCGTCATCAACTGAAATGTACGACATTTTTGTATGTGTGTCATTCTGCATTGCTGAATCCATATATATGTGCAGCTTAACTGAGTGTGCAATAAAATTAGATTTGTGCCAAATTTTTATTTTAAAAATTCTATCATTAGTGAAATGGCAGGTAAATATACATGTGTAGTGAAATATACCGTGGACAAGATTATGAGGCTTATCAGTATTGAGGTTTGTTGTTTTCCTCCAACAGAAAAGATAAGACATCTTGGAGAAGCTGCTCAAATACTGAGAATAATGAGAAAGTTTATTCTGCAGTGAAGTATTTGAAAATTGATTAAACAAAATATTGAGGCTCTTTATTTTGATTGTACTCAAAAGAGAATAACATTGAAATACAATGTAATGTGTTTCTGATTTCCACATTTATAAAAAATGGACATTTTGTTTGATTTTCTATAAATTGTGATAAAAAAAAATCCAATTTATAACCTGTTGAAGACATTTGTATATTTTATTTTTGTGTTGGTACCCTGCCAGATTTTTTTCCCCCCTTGAAGGTAAAAGATTTCAGTGTACAGTAATTTTATGTTTGGGAGTTAGATGTTTTATAAACTGAAATATTTACAAATAAAGAATGGAAACAAGAATTTATTGTTGTGTATTGTGATCTTATACTATTCCAAATTATATCAGGTTTTAATCATCTTGTTTTTGCTTTAAATACAGACTACATGGACCCGTGGGGGTCTGGGTCAGAGTAGGTCTCCAGCATCCCCTTGCGTGTGGTAAGAGGTGACTAATTGAGCAGTCCTTTGGATGAGATTGGAAAAACCGAGGCCCCGTGTCACAGCAGATGTGGCACGATAAAGACCCCCTCACCTGCTCAAAGGCCATAAGCGCTGAGCACAGGCCTAAATTTTGCAGTCCTTCATCGGCAATGGTGACGTCTCCATGAGTGAAATGTTCTCGAGCGAGACAATAAATAATCAATCAACCAATTCAAACTACATGCAGTACATACGATTTTGTATGGGCGGACCAGTAGCATAGTACCCACTATATGTAACCGTCTTTTCTTGTACATGCATCTCATCAGTGGCAAGTTCATGTCTCTCAAAAGGATTTGAACCCCAACCAAGGCAGTTACTCATTATACTGACCACAATGTACACCCATCCCTTCACAAAAAAGTTGGGGGGGGGAGGGGGGGGGGGGAGGGAGGGGGAAGCGTATATATTACTAGAAAGTCACTCTTCCGTAATGGCTCTGCCTTTGTTCCTCTTTCAGACCTGCAGCAAGACTGATAGTGTATAGCAAAGAAACAGGTACTGATCCTAGAAACAAAAGATGTATATGACCAGGGGGTTGTCATGATTTAAACAAGGCCACATAGAGAGAGAGGGGGGGGGGGGGCATATAGTTTTTGGACTGAGGGGTGTGAAAATTTAATCTTGGTCACATATTTTACACCATAAGAGGTAGACGTTTCATATTTGGTATGTGTATTCCTTGTGGCAAGACCTTTCCAATGGTACCAAAATCTTTATATCCGAGTATATACGGACCACCATGTTGCACTACAGACTGAGGTAAAAGAGCATTTTCAAAATTCTCTATTAAATTAGTTATAGTTAAAAACTTGTGGACTGCAACAGGGAGAAAAGCAACGGGCCAAACAGGATGTGAACCTGGACCCCAGAATCTCTAATCAGGTGCTCTACCAATCAGCGGCCTGGCCACTGACGGACCACTACATTCTTCCCTCCTTGAAGAAATCAAAAGATTTTTTTTCCCCTGGCAGTCATATTCATCTGTCAGTTCCAGGGACTGCTCTACAGCAGCAGACATATAGACAGGGAGGGAGAACTGCAACTGACCAGACCAGGATTTGAACCCGTGGCCCCCAAATCTCTAGTTCGGGTGCTCTACCAACTGAGCTACTGTAAAAGTGGTTATTTACGCTGGGGGTTAAGTACGCGTTTTGTCATGTCCAACATTTCGCGTGGGGGAAAAATACGCGGTCACTGAATGAAATATATAACATTATATGATATTTATATGTATACGCGTAGGGGAAATTTACGCGCTCATTATGTGACCGCGTAATTAGTGTAAATTTCCCCCACGCGTAAATAACCACTTTTACAGTATCTGGTCACTGGTGTTCAAATCCGGCCGACTGCAACTGACAATTGTATTTATACAACATATAATCAAATTTTCAGAGATATTTAACAATGAATTCTGATAAAAGTTCAATGAATGTCAATAGGTGAGAAAAAGCTCATTTCTGCAAATTTCTATCGTCGCAAACCACGGGTTATTGTTTCATTCTGAAAAAGAATGAAACAATAACCCGTGGTTTGCGATGATGGCAAATTTCTTGGTCAAAGAAAAGTTTGTAAACAATGTCATGGCCATGAATTCTGCTAAATTCTGAAAGTTGTGATTAATTAACAATAACCAATCTGAAGAATCCAAATGGGCAGTATTTCTACAATTTCTGCACTCTTATATATAGTACCCAACAACAGACCCTGCGTGTTACAGAAGTGATTTAATAAAGTTAAAACACATAATTGTATCATTTATCAGTGGTTCTTATTCCATGTCGAATCATCTATCACAGCTTTAAAATATAATGCATAACTGGATTTTTTTTTTTTTAATCTTGAAAGACATGTCATACAAATGTAAATAGTAAAAAAAAAACCCATAAAAACACTTTCTACAAACACTCCATAAAACTGATCAGCCCAAGGTGCTACGTATTCCATAAAGAATAACTTTAAAAATATCAATAACGATTATTTCTGATATCTACCGGTAGTACAAGTACATGTAGTAGTGAAAATATATATCAACTTTCTGGAATTCATTTGATGCATACTAAGGAAAAGGAAACAGTGTGTCTAAGATTGATTTTGCTGTATGGTATAGTGTACAATACACCTGATATCCAAAACAATTTGCGATAACATTTTTTTAATAAATTATATATTGTATACCATATATACTCTTGTGAACATGATTTGCTTTAGACCTGATGAAGACCCGCTAGGGTCATAAGCTAGTTTAAAATAAATGATGGTTGATCATGGATAAATTTGGCATTGGAAGTAAATATAGATAGTGGATTTTTCTCCAGAAAGTAGTTTGAAATTGTAGTGCTTTATTTTTAACTACAATTTCATGTAACATATATGCATAATTTTGATAAGAATAGAAATTTTGGTGTCCCCCATCCAACAAAAATGCCAAGTTGAACATCTTGAAAGACATGTCATACAAATGTAAATAGTAAAAAAAAAAACCCATAAAAACACTTTCTACAAACACTCCATAAAACTGATCAGCCCATGGTGCTACATTTCCGGCGTGCCAAATTGATCAAATATATGATATTGCTGTCCACAGATATTATAATGTAAAATATTGATATGTAATTTTATCGTTAATTACTTCTAATCAATCAATCAATATCATTCTGCTTTAGGTAGACTATCCTCTGCAGATTTATCCCTCTTGCTGATACTTTTATTCCCTAGGACATAAAAACGCAGTGGTTTTTTTGCCCACTCCTCGGCATAGTCGATGTTAATTCGGGCACTGGAAACAATCTTCGTCTTTGGAACATCTACTCCTTCCTCCAGCCAAATTTCATCAGATTTTGTCATGTCCGCCTTGTTAAATTTATCCTTGCTGATTTTCAGGGCCTGGCAGAGTTTGGATGGACCATTGCAAAGATCTTTTTCTTTCAGTGTTTTCTGAGATCGGATTTTCTGCATGTGATCTATTCCATCCACGGGGTCCAGGGCTCGAAGCAGTACCGCAGCACCTTCACCTACACATATGATATTATTTATATACAGTTGAACTTCGATATCTCGAATATCATGGTTAGGTCAAACTTAGCTGCAGAACAGCTCTCTGTAAAAATATTGGGACAGATCAGAGAGATCTGTCCCAATATTTTTTCAGAGAGCTACAGTTCTGCAGCTATGTCAAACTGATTTGGAGGTCCCAGCCATCTATTTTTGGAGTATTTTTACCCTCGATATCTCGAATCCACGGATATCTTGAAACTTTTTTCTTGGTCCCATCGTGTTCGAGATAATGAGGTTTGACTGTACAAGGTTTTCATGAGAGATACTCTGGCAACTAAGGCCAATAAAACTGTAGAGGGAGTTAAATAAACAAAGCATGCACCCTCCCAATAACATCAACTTTCATTTAAAGGGGCAAAACTCCTGCACGAGAGTTTGCACATAAATTGCAACATGACCCACAATGAACCTTACCTACACATTTGACAAGTTTCAGCTTCATGAAATGAAAATAGAAATGGAAAACCCAGTGATATTTCTATATTTTTACAAGGGTCCTGTGGCTTTCGAATTGGGAAAAATTGTCGATATTTCAGTCAAATTGGGAAAATTTAAATCAATTTTATCGTAAATAAGTTTAAAATCAAATAAAATATTTACATTAACGTTATTTTACACATCTTATTTTCTTTAAGCTTCAAATATTTTTAATTTAAAATATTCTATCTAAATCATCATTCCTATAACTCTTTGTAAAGTCTGATGTATATTATTCACATCAAATTTTCATTGTTTTCAAATATGTTTTCATTTCCTAATTTTATTATTGGGGAAAAATGCAAGCTAAATTGGGAAAAAATGGACAATTTTGGGGAGGGGAAAGGGCCTGTATTCGGACCCAAAATGGGCCTTAAAAATCACTGAAACCCAGATTGGACTGGAATACCAATATTTTAATCATACAACTTTGTTTTTTAAATTTCATTTCTAACTATAAATAGGAATTCTCAGTTTCTTGGACTGACCTGTGCTACTTGTAACAACAGGGTACAATATAATTACAGAACTGTAGCTCTTTGAAAAAGGGACAGATCTGACAGCCCAATATTTTTTCTAGGGAGCTACAGTTCTGCAGCTACGTACAATACAGAGTAAAAATGGAAAATTCTAGGCCTATTCCATTAATTCACAATTCAAGTAACTTGATTTCCATTATAATTTACTAATTTAGTGAATCAATGTGTTGATAATTTAGTTAATCAATGTGTACCGTAAATACTGTAAATTCTTTATCTTACATGAGTAACGTAATGATGGCAAAATGACTTGTGATTTTATATGTCAAACTGCATGAACCAGCTGAAGTTGTAAGTCCTCTAATATAATCAAAGAGTTTTTTTAAATTTATATATATGATTATTTTTACATGTAAATTTATAAGAAAATTGAAAATGAGTACTTTTATTTTGGGAGTGAAGCCTCTTGAGAAATTACATGATAATAAATTCCTCATACATGTACATGTAGGAATCGACAGTAACTGACTAACTGTATATCGTTATGCAAATGTAGCGGTAAGATCCATCCCTCTTTTTTTTCTCATCCTCCATTTGAAAAATTGCCCTCCAACTCCCCCCCCCCCCCACTCCCCCTTCCCAAATGTAATCCTCAATTTACCTTCACTGGAGATGTTTACACAGCAGTACATCCCGTATATGTTGTACACATAACACGTCCCGGGCTCCATGTACATGGCTTCATTCTTGGTCGTCTTTTTCCCATTGTAGGAATGCGCACCCTTGTCCTCTCCCCCGAGATAAGCCTCGGTCTCCACTATCAGGCCACTCAGCTTTTCCCCAGTGTCTTTGCAGTATCTCACCAAGAGCTTCCCCAGTAATGCTTTGGCAAGTGTTTCACAACCTTTATCATAAAAACTTTTTGCCAGCCTTGCTTTCTCCATTTTGAAGTGTTTACTTGAAGTTTTTGTAGTGTCTTCAGAAATTTCAACTGATTTTTCTGAACCTTGCGGTGTCTCCTTTTCATCACTAGTGTCCTTTACACTTTCATGTCTTCTTTTCACTGTAATAAAAAAAAGGTTTCTAATTAATTAGGTACAAATCATTTTTTCACCTCGGACTGTATATGTGCTTTCCAATATTGGTTAAATCTTTAAATATGGTAGAAATATTACTGTACTTTGTAATCATATTATTGTTCTTCCTAGGTAGCTCAGTATGTGGTTAGATCACTTATATGTAATGATCCCAGGTTCAATACTTGATTGTTTCATGCACATGCACTGCATGACCTGGGCCTTCTTTGCTACCGTAATTTCTATTCACACAAATCATCACTGACTTTACATTTTTACTTGCAACGTACCAGGAACTATTTAAATATGGAATGCAGACTCTAAATTTAAAGATTTTTGTAGAAAGGAATGGGTCAGAGTGAATTGTACAACCACATAAAATGATTAAATGTCACGAAAAATTTGATAAGGCCAAAAAAAAATTACGTGTTTACTGTCATCCGACCGACCCTATTTTTTCACCCCGACCCTAACACTTTTTGGAATCAAATTTATGTACAATTTCCCAAAATGTTGTCTCTCTCCAGAGCCGTAACTGACTATTACCCCACTTTTGCACACGATAACAACATCCCAAAGCAGTTGACAGGCTTTTAAACTGTAAACATACAATAATTACACCAAATGGATATTCAAATTAACATCAAACATACAAAAAAAAAAAGCAAAAAGAAAAAAATTAAATCCGACCTTACCGACCCTATTTTTTTCCAGCAGGATGACAGTAAACACGCATATTTTTTTTATGGCCTAATTCATAAAGAAATGAAATAAACATCTCTGCCTTAAGATATTTTGTTTATGTTTTGTAAGTAATTAATGTTTTAATTGCATTACACCTGATCATTACAATTACCATATAAATTGTGAACTTGCCAACTCTAAACACAGGAGTCAGCAATTTTATCAATAAAGTAGAAATATATGAGAAAAGGGGGAAACCCTACCACTGAGCGTCGCAAGCTCGCTACGCTTAAGCGACGCTCAGTGGAAAAGAGCTTCCCCAGTAATGCTTTGGCAAGTGTTTCACAACCTTTATCATATAAACTTGTTGCCAGTCCTGCTCTCTTCATTTTGAAGTGTATACTTGAAGTTTTTGTAGTGTCTTCTGAAATTTCAACTGATTTTTCTGAACCTTGTGGTGTCTCCTTTTCATCACTAGTCCTTTACACTTTCATGTTTTCTTTTCCTTCTTGAACTCCTAGCTTTCACTGAAATCACATGTACTTAATAAGAAACCTTATTTTTTTTCCTTTTTTTTTTTTTTTTTTTTACAGTGAAAGCTAGAGTTCAAGAAGGAAAAGAAAACATGTGAAAGAGTGTAAGGACTAGTGATGAAAAGGAGACACACACAAGGTCAGGAACAAATCAGTTGAATTTCAGTAAGACACTACAAAAACTATCAAGTAAACACTTCCAAAAATGAAAGAGAGCAGGACATCGGCAACGCAAGTTTAATATATAAAGGTTGTGAAACACTTGCCAAAGCATTAACTGGGGAAGCTCTTTTCCACTGAGCTGCTCGCTAACGTCAGCGAGCTGTGCGACGCTCAGTGGTAGGGTTCCCCTTTTCTGCTCATATATTTCTAAACTTTTATTGTAAATTGCTGACTCTGTGTTTAGAGCTTATGGCAAGTTCACAATTTATATGGTAATTGTATATGATCAGGTGTAAATGCAATGTAAAACATTAATTACTTATCAAAACAAATAACAAGAAATATCCTTAAGGCAGAGAAATGGTTTAGTTCCATTATCTTTATGAATTTAGTGCCATAGAAAAAAATAGCGTGTTACTGTCCCCTGCTGGAAAAAAATAGGGTCGTAAGGTCGGCATTTAATTTTTTTTCTTTTCTTTTTTTTTTTTGTATGTTTGATTTAATTTGTATATCCATTTGTGTAATTAATTCGTATGTTTACAGTTTAAAATAGCCTGTCAACTGCTTTGGATGTTGTTATCTTGTGCAAAAGTGGGGTAATAGTCAGTTACGGCTTGGAGAGAGACAACATTTTTGGAAAATTTACAAAATTTCCAAAAAGTGTTAGGGTGGGGTGAAACACAATACGGGTCGGTCGGATGACAGTAAACAACGTAATTTTTTTTTGGCCTTATTCAAATTTTTCGTGACATTTAATCATTTTCATGTGGTTGTACAATTCACTCTGACCCATTCCTTTCTACAAAAATCTTTAAATTTAGAGTCTGCATTCCATATTTAAATAGTTCCTGGTACGTTGCAAGTAAAAATGTAAAGTCAGTGATGATTTGTGTGAATAGAAATTACTGGTAGCAAAGAAGGCCCAGGTCATGCAGTGCATGTGCATGAAACAATCAAGTATTGAACCTGGGATCATTACATATAAGTGATCTAACCACATACTGAGCTACCTAGGAAGAACAATAATATGATTAACAAAGTACAGTAATATTTCTACCATATTTAAAGATTTAACCAATATTGGAAAAGCACATATACAGTCCGAGGTGAAAAAATGATTTGTACCTATTAATTAGAAACCTTTTTTTTATACAGTGAAAAGAAGACATGAAAAGTGTAAAGTGACAACTAGTGATGAAAAAGGAGACACCGCAAGGTTCAGAAAAATCAGTTGAAATTTCTGAAGACACTACAAAAAACTTCATAGAATAAACACTTCAAAATGGAAGAAGGCAAGGCTGGCAAAAAGTTTTTATGATAAAGGTTGTGAAACACTTGCCAAAGCATTACTGGGGAAGCTCTTGGTGAGATACCTGCAAAGACACTGGGGAAAAGCTGAGTGGCCTGATAGTGGAGACCGAGGCTTATCTCGGGGGAGAGGACAAGGGTGCGCATTCCTACAATGGGAAAAAGACGACAAGAATGAAGCCATGTACATGGAGCCCGGGACGTGTTATGTGTACAACATATACGGGAGTGTACTTGCTGGTGTAACATCTCCCAGTGAAGGTAAATTGAGGATTACATTTGGGAAGGGGAGTGGGGGGGGGGGGGGGGGGGGGGGCAGTTGGAGGGCAATTTTTCATAGATGAGATGATGAGAAAAAAAAGAGGGGATGGACTTACCGCTACATTTGCATAACGATTATAGGCAGTTAGTCAGTTGAACTGTCGAATTCTTACAATGTTACATTGTATGAGGAATTGTATTACAATGTAATTCTCAAGACGGCTGTTCAACTCCCCAAGATAAAAGTATACATTTTCAATTTTACTTATAAATTTACAATGTAAATAAATAATATATATAAAATTTAAAAAAACTCTTTGATATATCTTAGAGGACTTACAACTTTCCAGCTGGTTCATGCAGTTTGACAATAATAAAATCACAAGTCATTTTTGCCATCCATTTAACGTTATCCATGTACAGATAAGAATTACAGTCATTTACGGTACACATTGAATAACTAAATTATCAACACAATTGATTCACTAAATTAAGTAAACTTATATCATGGAAGATCAATGTTACTCTGAATTGACTGAAATTAATGGAATAGGCCCTAGAATTTGTCCTATTTTTACTCTGTTTTGTAACGTAGCTTGCGAACTGATAGCTCACTAGAAAAATATTGGGCTGGTCAGATTGTCCCTTTTTCAAGAGCTACAGTCTCTGTAATTATTATTGGTACGCCTGTTTGTTACAGAGCTAGCACGAGGTCAGTCCAAGAACTGAGAAATTTCATATTTCCAGCTAGGTTAGACAATGAAATTTAAAAAACCCAAAGTGTGTCATGATTAAAATAATGTGATTCCAGTCCAATACTGGGTTTCAGTGATTTTAAAGGCCATTTTGGTCGAAGACAGGCCCTTTTCCCCGTCCCAAAATTGTCCATTTTTTCCCCAATTTAGCTTGCATTTTCCCCAATAATAAAATTAGGAAATGAAAACATATTGAAAACAACTGAAATTTGATGTGAATAATATACATACACAGACTTTAGCAAGAGAAGTTATAGGAATCGATATGTTAGATAGAATGATTTTTAAATTAAAAATATTTGAAGCTTTAAAAGAAAAATAAGATGTGTCAAATAACGTTAATTGTAAGATAATTTTTTATTTGATTTGAAACTTTATTTTACTGATAAAATTGATTTACATTTCAGCCACATTTGACTGAAATATCGGACAATTTTTCCCCAATTCCGAAAGCCACAGGACCGCTGGTAAGAAAATATATAATCATCACTGGGTTCTTCCATCTTCTATTTTCATTTCAATGAAGCTGAAAACTTGTCAATGTGAGGTAAGGTTCATTGTGTCATGGTTGGCAATTTTATATGTGCAAACTCTCGTGCAGTGAGTTTTTGCCCTTTAAAATGAATTAGTTTGATGTTATGTGGGAGGGTGCAGTGCTTTGGTTTATTTAACCTTCCCTCTATCAGTTTTAATTGGCCTATTGCCAGAGTATCTCTCATTGAAAACCTTGTTACAGTCAAGACCTCAATTATTCAACACTGATGGACGCAAGAAATAAAAGTTTCAAGATACATCCGTTGGATTCCGAGATATCGAGGGTAAATAATACTGCCAAAGATAGATGGCTGGGGACTCCAAATCCAGTTTGACATAGCTGCAGAACTGTATGTCTCTGAAAAAATATTGGGACAGATCTCTCGATCTGTCCCACATATTTTTTACAGAGAAGCTTGTTCTGCAGCTAAGTTTCGACTACAACAGAATCCATGGATATCTACCGAAGATATTTCGACGTTCTTCATACTGTAAATATTAAGATAATAATCAAATACTGTCGTAGTGAGACGGTGCTGGCGGTTACTGGCTTCGAATGCGCCACCTGGACCCCTAGTTGATGGAGATAGATCACATGCAGAATCCATCTCAGAAAAAACACTGGAAAGAAAAAAGATCTTTTGCAATGGTTCCTATCCAAACTCTTGCCAGCCCTGAAGAAATTCGAGAAGGATAAATTTAACAAAGCGGAACAATGAAAAAATCTGATTGAAATTTGGCTGGAGGAAGGAGTAGATGTTTGTCCAAAAGACGAAGATGTGTTTGCCCAGTGCCCGATTAACATCTGACTATGCCGTGAGGAGTGGGCAAAAAAAACCACTGCGTTTTTATTTCCTACGGGAATAAAAGTTATCAGCAAGAGGGATAAATCTGCAGAGGATAGGTCCCTACCTAGAAAGCAGAATGAATATTGATTGATTGATTATGAATAATTTAACGATAAAATTACATATACAATTTTAGCATTATAATATCTGTGGACCGCAATATCATATAATTTGATCATTTGGCACCGCCGGATATGTAGCACCATGGGCTGATCAAGTTTTATGGAGTGTTTGTAGAAAGTGTTTTTATGGGTTTTTTTTTTTACTATTTACATTTGTAATACATGTCTTTCAAGAATGTTCAAGCTTGCATTTTTGTTGGATGGGACACAAAATTTCTATTCTATCAAAATTATGACGATATAATGTTAATGAAATTGGTAGTTTAAAAATAAAGCACTACAATTTCAAGATATTTCTGGAGATAAATGCCACTACTAGTATTTACTTCCCAATGCCAAATTTTATACATGATCAACCACATTATTTTAAAGCAGCTTATGACCCTAGGCGGGTCATTCATCAGGTCAAAGCAAATCTATGTTCAGCAAGAGTATATATGTATACAAATATAATTTATTAATCAAAATTTTATCGCAAAATTGTTTTGGGATATTCAGGTGTAATTGTAACACTATACATGTACAGCAAAATCAATCTTAGAACACACTGTTTCCTTTTCCGTTAAGTATGCATCACATGAATTCCAGAAAGTTGATATATATCTTTCACTACTACATGTACTTGTACTTACCCCGGTAGATATCAGAAATATATCGTTATTGATTATTTTTAAAGTTATTCTTTAATGAATACGTGAAGCACCTTGGGCTGATGCCGTTTTATGGAGTGTTTGTAAGAAAGTGTTTTTTATGGGTATTTTTTTTTACTCCTTGTACATTTGTATGACATGTCTTTCAAGATTAAAAAAAAAAAATCAAGTATGCATTATATTTTAAAGGCTGTGATAGAGTGATTGACATGGAATAAGACCCTGATAATGAATACAAATTATGTGTTTTAAACTTTATTAAATCACTTCTGTAACACGCAGGTCTGTTGTTTGGGTAAATTATATATAAGAGTGCAGAAAATTGTAGAAATACTCGCCCATTTTGGATTCCTTCAGATTGGTTATTTGTAGATTAAATCACAACTTCAGAATTAGCAGAATTCAATAGCCATGACATTGTTTACAAACTTTTCTTTGACCAGAATTTGCCCCATCGCAAAACGCACGGGTTATTGTTTCATTCTTTTTCAGAAATGAAACAATAAACCCGTGGTTTTGCGACCGAGAAAATCTTGCAGAAAATGATGCTCTTTTTTCTCACCTATGTGACATTCATTGAACTTTTATAGAATTCATTGTTAAATATCTCTGAAAATTTGATTATATGTTGTATTAAATACAAATGTCAGTTGAGTCGCCGGGATTTTGAACACCGATGACAGATACTGTAAAAAGTGGTTATTTACGGCGTGGGGGAAATTTACACTAATTACGCGGTCACATAATGAGCGCGTAAATTTTCCCCTACGCGTATACATTAAATTGATCATATAATTGTTATATATTTCATTTCAGTGGACCGCGTATTTTTCCGGGGCCAACTGCGGAAATGTTTGGATCAATGACAACGCGTACTTAACCCCCAGCGTAAATAACACTTTTACAGTAGCTCGTTGGTAGAAGCACCCGAACTAGAGATTTGGGGGCCACACGGTTCAAAATCCTGGTCTTGTCAGTTGCAGTTCCCCTCCCTGTCTATATTTTCTGGCTGCTGTAGAGCAGTCCTGGACTGACAGCCTTGAATATGACTGCCAGGGGAAAAAAAATCTTTTGATTTCTTTCAAGGAGGAAAGATGTAGTGTCCGTCAGTGCCAGCGCTGATTGGTAGAGCACCTGATTAGAAAGATTCTGGGGTCCAGGTTCATCCTGTTTGGCCCGTGCTTTTTCTCCTGTGTGCAGTCCACAAGTTTTTAACTATAACTAATTTAATAGAGAATTTTGAAAAATGCTGCTTTTACCTCAGGTCTGTAGGCAACATGGTGGTCCGTATATACTCGGATATAAAGAAGTTTGGTAACCATTGAAAGGTCTTGCCCAACTAAAGGAATAGCCATACCAAATAATGAAACGTCTACCTTCTTATGGTGTAAAATATGTGGACCAGATTAAAGTCATACCACAGCAGTCCAAAAAACTATAATGCCCCCCCCCCCCCCATCTCTCCTATGTGGCTTGTTTCAATCATGAAAACCCCTGGTCAATATACATCTTTTGTTTCTAAGGATCAGTACTCTGTTTCTTTGCTAATAGCACTATCAGTCTTGCTGCAGGCTGAAAGAGGACACAGGTCAAGAACATTAGGATCAGAGTGACTTTCTATATATATATCGCATCCCCCCCCCCCCCCCCCCCCCCCCAACTTTTTTGTGAAGGATGGGTGTACATTGTGTCAGTATAAGAGTAGCTGCCTTGTTGGGGTTCAATATCTTTTGAGAGACAGAACTTGCCAACTCGATTGGATGCATGTACAAGAAAAAGACGGTTACATATATAGTGGGTACTATGCTACTGGTCCCGCTCCATACAAAATCGTATGTACTGGCATGTAGTTTTGCGAATGGTTGACTGATTATCTTCATTGTTCGCTCGAGATACATTCACTCATGGAGACGTTCACCCTTGCCGGATGAAGGACTGAAAAATTTTAGGCCTGTGCCAGCGCTTGATGGGCCTTTGAGCAGGTGAGGGTCTTTATCGTGCCACATACTGCTGTGACATCGGGCCTCGGTTTTTTTTCCCAATCTATCCAAAGGACGCTCAATTAGTCACCTCATCCACACGCAAGGGGATGACTGGAGACCTACTCTGACCCAGACCCCCACGGGTCCAATGTAGTCGTATTTAAACAAAAAACAAGAGATTAAAACCTGATAATGTTGGAATAGTATAGCGATAAATACACAACAATAAATCCTTGTTTCCTATTCCTTGTATTTGTTAAATACTTTCAGTTTATAAAACATCTAACTCCCAAACATAAAATTACTGTACACTGAAATCTTTTACCCTTCAAGGGGGGAAAAAATCTGGCAGGGTACCAAACACAAAGAATAAATAATACCAAATTGTCTTCACAGGTATAAATTGGATTTTTTTTTAATTTCACCAAATTTTATAGAAAACAAACAAAATGTCCAATTTTTATATAATGTGGAAACAGGAAACACATTAACATGTATTCAATGTTATTCTCTTTTGAGTACAGAATCAAAATAAAGAGCTAATATTTTGTTTAATCAATTTCAAATTACTTCACTGCAGAATAAACTTTCTCATTATTCTCAGTATTTGGCAGCTTCCCAAGATGTCTTATCTTTTCTGTTGGAGGAAACAACCAACCGCTCAATACTGAATAAGCCTCATAATCTTGTCCATGGTATATTTCACTACACATGTATATTTTACCCTGCCATTTCCTAATGAAGAATTTTTAAAATAAAAATTGGCCACAAATCTAATTTATGCACACGTCAGTTAAGCTGCACATATATAGGATTCAGCAATGCACGAATGACAAAAATACAAAAATGTCGTACTTTCAGTTGATGACGCAATGGATGACCAGCAGTTAAACTTATGTATGGCACAGAGTAAGAACAGCAGTCCCTCTAAAAGCCATGATAAAAATTATGATGTGAATATAAGAATGAAGTCTTATTTTTTTTTCGGGTATGCAGGTATCACCGAATTTTATGACGGTAAAACCTCATCAAAATTGCGCGAAGCGCATTGATGAAAAATTTACCGTCTAAAATCTCGGTGATAAGCCTGCATATACCGAAGAAAATATAAGATTCATTTTGATCATTTAATTTTATATTTAAACAACAAAAACAATGTCCCATTAGACATTACTTTTGTTCAGGTACTGATCGAAAATCACCTCAATTTCTTAAATAGGGGGTTTGTAGCTTTTTTTATCCTTAAAACCATTTGGAAAAAAAGGATTCGGGCGTTTTAAAGTTGATCACGTGAAATAAAAATTAAATGATATACTGGGAATCCATTTTTAATTCGTGGGGCAAGTGTTCGTGGATGCCAAATTTTTGCTATTCTATGGGGATAATTTCGTGGGTAATTGGATAGATAATGTGAAACGGCATAAATATTTATCAACGATTAAAGGAAAAATAGAAACATGTTCGTGAGGAATTTAAATTCGTGGGTAAGTCAACGAACAATTGGTCCACGACAAATGATATTTCCACAGTATTATTTAACAAGTGACACTGAATCCTGTTGGTTCAGCCTTTTTGCTTTTGCTGAAGTCACATACTGTAGATTCCTTACTAAAAGCAAAGAATTATAATCTCGCACAAACTGCGAATATTAGATATAATAAATGCATACACAAATTACAGTATACTATATAAGGAAATTAAAATAATTATGCAATAATCGTAAAAAAATAAAACTACAGCATAGAATTTCTAAGTCGTGTTTCTCGTCAGGCAATGAAAGATATTCCTATCCCAAACAATTTAAACTTTGCCTAAATTTTCATTTTCGACCACAATTAAATTATTCTCTATACATGTACAATCCAATAAAACCGTCTAGAAGAAATCATCTGCGTTTCTGGAAGAAGATCAGAGGTCAAAATGCTGGAGATATTTTCGATGATGTAATGTTTAGACTACAGTAATGATCAGAGAGATAACTCTCACTTTAAAGAGAAACACGATCAAACTTCAAGTTACATCAGCATCACGTTATTACTAGGGGTTTTTTTAATCATATTTTAAGCCGTTGATAAAAATTCTTTTAATTAGCTGCTATAATCGTCCGGTAAATGATGAATGGATGTATGCAGCCAATAAGGGCACACGACACTGTCCCAAGTTTGTTTCACAGATCTGAATTTTTAAAGATCTCAACTGCCTTTGTAACCCACAACAGTATGCACCTTCACTTACAGAGAGTCCTCCGATCGCAATTTTATGTCATGGCTGTTTAGAAACGAGATGTGGTACACAAAATACAAGTCTCTGGTTGGTTTTAAATTTGCAATTTATGTCATTGGAGGTGGGGGGTACCAATTGAGGAGTCGAGTTCGCGAAGAAACTGGAATACCCAGATACAAGAATTAAAGGGGCATGGACACGTTCTTGAAGCTGAAAAATGTTCAATTTTAGATTTCCATTTTTAATGTTACGAATGGTCACTTAGGGTATTTCTAATGGTCAAGCAAAAAAGTGTAACGCCATTGATGTTGAATTACAAGTGAGATAGGCACTTGCAATTCTTTCACTATGTAAGAACAAGGCTTGAGTCATGATGTTTTGTTTTATCTACATTGAATATGCTAGTATACGTTCTTTAAAGAAGAAATCTTTTTCATATTACAAGTTCACTTCTAGAACACAATTAGAAACAGTTCCTAGTGATTCTCACATCTCATTTTGTTTTAAACATATAATTCTGTGAACAATTTTTATGTATAACATAAAACAAGCTCGAGTCTGTTACCATCGTGAAGACTTATCAGTGCTACTCTCACTTGTCAACTCAGACAAATGACATTTCATTTTTTTTTTGCTGATTCATTAGAAACTATCATAAGTGAAGCAATTGTAATACATTTAAAAATAAAAATCTTAACCACAAACATTTTTCGCTCAGAACGTGTCCATAGCCCCTTTAGTACAGGAGTAAAACTCGAAACCTGATCAAGTCAGCAAGGCCTGCTGATGGCGAACGTTTAGTTAATACACATCTTCATTATGCGATATCGAAAAGCAAGTGTGCGAAAATTCCAGCAATGCACAATGTAAAGGGTTTAGAGTTCACAAAATACAATTTTGCAAAGTCTGTTGAATTTTCATTGAAAAAAATGAACCCCCCCCCCCCCGCCCCCAAAATATTGGCCCTAAAAACATTGTCAATAAGCCATATCTGCAGTGTGGTGATGAAAAAGTGTGGTAAATGTTCAGTCATGTACAATTAAATAGGTTCGAGTTTTGTGTTTCACAAAATGTGTTGACTGACAGACAGAACAGTGACATACAATGTCGAAAAACTATACGGTCCCCCATCTGTAGATGCAGGGCCCCTCAAAAGGAATCTACAGTACATTCAATGTTTGAATGCACTCCAAATCAAACTGGATGTTAAAATTTTTTGATCAAACATGCTTGGATGCCATTTTGATGCACTCCTCAATCGCACTGCAGATGACGCGATCACATCATTACTGTCGCCTGCCTTGATTGGGGAATTCCACCGGTTGTGTAAGAGACCAGTACCTTTGATTCATCACTTGACGGTGCCGGTCCCTACTGTTTCTGGGGTGATCCATGTGTGTGAAGGAAGTGGCTGGTATCTATTCGTACTGACAAGTGATGAATATGATCGGAATTTGTCCAGGGAGAGCCGCAGCTGGACCGGAAGAAGATTCTCGTAATACATTATTCCTCCAAAATGGTGGCGCTCTCGAAAGTATGGAAACAGTCTGGAAGGGCAAAAATGTTATAAGAACTAGAGGCAAATGTAAGACTAGAAATGATGTGTTTGTGAAAAAGTGGTTCTTGTAGTACTTTACAAACTTCAGATCAGGGTACAGTAAGCCATAATGGCCTCATGTGAATGCTGTTAAACATAGAAATTACATGTGAATGTTTCATTCAATGTGCAATTCACATAAATGTGTGGAATTTCACAAGAAATTTTTTTTATTGTGATTTCACATTTTGATCTCTTTTCAACTTGTGAGATTCATCGTTAAAATGTAAAGTTTGTTCTTGATGCAACGAAACATGAATAAACACACAATGTTTATTAAAATGTGATGACCTCATATTATGTAGGACTCCCAAAATGGCACGCCAATAGTGCAATGGTCGGTGCCAATCCCCGATTGGTGTGAAAACGGCCAAGTGCGATGGTTCCCCATCATGCCCATAAGGTACTATGTTCGTGACACGGCTCCATTAGCCAAAGTGCAATGGCCTCAGTTCATACCTCAAAGTCTCCACTGCTTTCAATTGAATGTGATTAAGGTATAGACTGTACTAAGGATGTTACCAAAATCAATGCAAAATATTCCTGATCCTCAACAGTTTCAAATTGGCCATGCAATATTTGAAATAGACTTAAATTATATTTTTTCTTGAAGTCAAAGGCTAGCCTGGTTTTGTTTGTTCAGTGTACATGCAATTTGGTTGGAGCCTTGATAAATATCTGTACATCAGAGATAATGGAGTCCGAGTGTCTCTCCTGACTGACATAGCAGAGTAACATGGGAGTCCAAGTTCTCTCCTGACGACAATCAAGAGTACATGGAGTCCCGAGTTCTCTCCTGACTGACACAGAGAGAGTCCGAGTTTCTCTCTCTGACCCGAATCAGACGAGAGTCCGAGTTCTCGCTCCTGACCAGCATCAAGAGAGTTATACGGAGTCCCGAGTTCTCTCCTGCTGACATCAGAAAGAGTCCGAGTTTCTCCTGACTGACATCTAAGAGAGAGTCCGAGTTCTCTCCGAAACCGACATCAGAGAGAGTCCGAGTTCTCTCGCTGATCTGACATCAAGAGTACCATTGGGAGGTCCAAGTTCCTCTCACTGGACCCGATCATCAGAGAGTACATGGAGACCGAGTTCTCTCATGCAACCGACTGATTTCAGATTGGGGATCATTCATTCCACTCTGTTCTCAATTTTTATCCTGCACAATCGTGTTCCGGGTTCCTTCGGGCAAACTGACGTTAGATTTCTTCGGGTGAAATTGAAAGATGTTGTGATTAAACGCTCATAATAAGTACGTCACAAACATACCCAAGACCATTGGGCTTTTGGCGTGTTAGACATCGCACTTTGGCCATGGCCATCACATTTTGGCGTCCTCATCGTCACAAACATCGCACTTTTGGCCACTAGACCATCGCACTTTTGGACATGCCATCACATTTTGGCGTCCGCTATCGTCAACAACCATCGCACTTCTGGCAACAGACCATGCCATTTTGGTCGTGGAACATCGCACTTTAGAGCCACGCATCCGCACTTTTGGAAGTCTTACATATTATATTTACTAAACCTTGTAAAGGAGCTTGAGGTCCTGCGTGGTTCTTGGCAGCAGTATGTTCTAGAGGTGCAGTCCCTCCTCTTTGGAGAACCGGGCTATTTGCATTGCATGAAGCGGCCAGAAATCTGCTCTTCGGGCACGCCAAGGGACCACGAGGAAGGGGACTTAGAAAACGACTGTTCCCTGAAACTCAACGCACCGAAACTTTCATCACTGTTTACTGAAAACCAAAGCTAACAAAATTTGTCATTCAGTTCTTAAAAGTGATGGTGAAGCTTTTAGAAAATTTCCTTTCAAGAGCTTCCAAAGTATTTTGCTGTAATTTACCATGAGATCCTTCATGGTTGTCAAA
>CAJDSM010017236.1:24212-35781 GCA_903981925.1 Ostrea lurida | reverse complement strand
ATAGATCGGTCAGAGTCTGGGTGAGTACTATGTTGAATACTGCGTGTGATCTGCTGCTCTCATTGTTCATGTTTGTGGCCGCCACTGTCCTTGATTTGTTCCCCTCATTCATTAGGTTGTCTATGTCCTACAATAAACAAAAGTTTTACAGGCTCTCAATGGCTATAATACAGATCATCCAAACCATAATTCTAGACAAGTCCACAAGAGTTGTTCCCCATCTCTTGTGAAGTGCATAGCTCATCTTATGCATATTATAAAAAAAAATCAATCGGTTACTCAAGGATCTGAAATCGACCGAGAATTAATATATCATTATGTAATCTACATAATCTCTATGCAGCGTTGACAAGAAAAATCAGGATCAAAGGAAATTTCAAAGATTAGTTTAATAAATATTTCACTCAATACACAAAAGGACAGGACAACGAGCTAAAGCTAATTAACATCCTCTCCATGATATTTACGATTCCTGTGAGATTATTGTATTTACGATGCTTTATCTAATATACACCCTGAATTTAATGTAGCAATACTTCCTACACCGCGCAAATTATCTGCACTTTAGCAAAAATTACAACGAGAGAAAATGTCAGCTGCATTCTAATATGACTCAATAGTTTAGAGTCGGTCATGTGAATGCTTTGTCATCAGGTTGGAAATTTTGCAGACACATAAACTTCTGATTGGCAATGTAAGCGGTAATAATTGAAGATTTCTAGCACTATCAAACTCCATCATGCAACAATTTTACTTTTATATTTTTTTTGTTCTAATCCTTTTTTTCACTGATCGGTAATGTTTATGGGAGAGCCTGGGTGATGAGACTGATGTAATATGGAGGATGGTGACGGAATCACATTATATTGCTAACATATATCATAAGACTTGATAGCCGTGTCATCACGTAATTGGAATGCTATTGACGTTCACCAAAATCTACCAATCAGCTGATGTCTGAGGAAGATAGCAGAAAGTTCGGAAGTTGTGACAGATCAATTGTTCAGGAGACAACAATAAAGGGTAGCTGCCAACAAACTAACATGCTGGTAAAATTTTTAGGTTTTTATTTTTTTATTTTATATTAAACCACGCAAAATTTATTTCTACACATAAAGTGCCTGAGAGAGAGAGAGAGGAGAGAGAGAGGAGAGAGAGAGAGAGAGAGAGAGAGAGAGAGAGAGAGAGAGAGAGCACTGATGATATTTTTAGTTTTGTTTTTTTTGGCTTCACCAGTCTTCCTATGCGGACCCCCTACGGCGCGCAAGCCCCCACCCCGGCCCCCCTCTCCCGAACCGCAACACCCATCACTACCACACCAGAGTTTTGAGAACGAGAAGGGTTTATGGCAGTACATGGACAGAAGTGGGTTGCCAATTATGTTCAATATGTTTTCTTGTTTGAAAGACAAAATTTCCTCTTGTCAGCTGTAAATTACACCTAAGCCGTGTAAACGAGGAAAATGAGGACGACTAGTGGTCGTGAGAACGACTAGTGGTCGTGAGGAAGACTGCGTACTACTCATCAACATGTTCTTCAGAAGAAGATTTTAATTTTTTCCCCATATATTCCCGTGTAAATTTGTGTGGCCTATACATCTACCCTGGGATATTGATTTGATCAAACTTGAATCTGCACTTCCTAAAGATGGTTTCATATTAATATGACAAGACTTTTGTTGACAAAGATTTCCTCTTATATATTATGTAAAATTTTGATCCTCTACTGAGGCCCCATCTGATAATACATTCCCTTCTCTCACGATCATGAATTGAAGAAACTTGAATCTGCACACTCTGTGTGTTTGTGCTTATCAATATCAAATTCCCAAAATATAAACTTGTGAGATGTGCAATTTTGAGAAAATTTTATTGAGAAAATTCTATATAAAAAAAAGCTTCTAAAGTGAAATCAGAGGCCACATCATACAGAAGTTTATCCTCAACATGTTAATTATTTAAAACACATGCACTATCGTTTACAAATTGTTTTTATAACATATTGATATTTTTCTTATGTTACTAATGTAACATAATGTTCTCTGTACCTAAATACAATGCAACCCCACCTACCTATTTGCTTCCAAAAAGAAGCAAAATGAGGAAATCTTGTCTCCATAGTTAAACCTATGTGGCCCAGATATGGGAACCCCCCCCTCCCTTCTAAGGTAGCAGATGAGAATTGATTTCTTTGTGGAGGATGTTAGCCACCCTCACTGTACTGCATGCATGGAACATCGGGGTGTGAACATACCCTTTGTATCGGCAATCTTAGTCCTCAGTTACTGTGAAATCATTGCAATTCGTGGGGTCAATGTTCGTAGGTAACCAAAATTTCACTGGTTTGTGGGGATGCAACTTTGTGGGCAACTAGCCTATTTTATATGCAAGATATATACACATACTGATACTTAAGGTATTTTGTCTCATTATTTATACACATATTTATAATTAAAGTATTTTTTTCACTATATACCTCAAATGATGCCACAGCCAACATGGAAAGCCCATCAACATACGGCCCTAAAATGTTGTGTTCCCGAACCTTCAGGTTCTGCTTGCTCCTGCGAATCAAACACAGTTTATGTCCGTCATTCTCATACTGGGATTTTCCTTCTTTTTTATTTTATGAAACAATAATGTAAATCTGTTACTGTATAATTAAAGTAATTCAACTCTCAAGTGATGTCAAAAGATTTTACAAAATCCATAATTTACTTATATTTATGCATTAAAGGAACATAAATCTGTTCAAATGGGTATTGTACAAATCTTGTTCAACATAAAATATTTCAAAAGTCTAAGTTAATATATGAATAATCAATTATATTGAATCCAAGGGCAATAACTCTGTTTCTATTCATTTCCTGATCAAGTCTGTTTAATATATATATGCACTCGATTTCCTTTTATTTTTCTGATATTGTACATATCTTTTATAAAGAAACAGTTTCATGAAATTGTTATGAATACCATAAGAAAATCAAAACGTTTGGAAATAGTTTCACAAAATTCAATAACAATTTACAATTATTTTTTCGTGTGTGCGTGCATGTGTGTGTTTATCCTAGATGTCCTTTAGAGGGACATTCTGCTCAGTGATAAGAATTACCCTTTAGGGTCCAGGAGGTCGTGAACTTTTTCATTATAGATCTCCATGTACGAGACCTCCACTTTGAAGCTAGTGTCTTCGCTGCGTAGCTGGGCAATGCGATCGAACATCAGGTCACACAGTCGTGGGATGATCCCCTTTGCTTGGCTCAGCATGCTGCCCATCATGGTGTACGACTTGCCAGAACCTAATTAACACAACAATACAATGATTATATAATCATGCATTTTTTAAAGAGCTTCGAAGTATTCAATATAAGGTTGTTCACTGTAAGTGTGAATTCATTATAAGTGTGTTCTACTGTAAGCATGAATTCATTATAATTCAATACAAATGCGTTTGATTTATCCATGTACTAATGTACAGACACTATACACCGTGCTGGCTTCAGTAATTTTGGTGGACATCAAATTTCATTGTTTTGCCAAAAAGTACAATTTTATTAATACAAATATTTATAAAGATAGATACATGTACCATTAAATGGTATTCTTTCTTAGATTTAATTTCATGGTCTTGCTGGCCCATAAAAACTAGTGTTTTACATAAAATGATGAAAACAGTATCAGGACAGACCATATTATACAGCAGTACACGTAACAAATCTAACGTAAGCAATTCTACCCACTCGTCAAAGCAAACTGAAATTCTCCCACAGTTAAATTTTGATGACGTGGATAATGCATGTTCATTGTGAAAATAGCTGGATCAGAATTCTACATGGAATTATTGCACAGGAAAACATTTCATCTAAACATGTCTAGGATTATTTACCCACATCATTGTGTAGGAAATAACAACGTAATCCTCATCCTGAAAGGGGTATTTTCCAATACTGTTTCCAGTTGTAAATTTCTCATGGCAAAGCCATATTGATCAGAAGGAATTAAGCTTGGGCTCATCCATTGTGAAAGCAAAATGATGCCAAGCAGTTACAGGCCTCCATACGGCCCCTAACGGAACCAAGAGGCAAAGTCACTGGGATGTAGTGTATTTCATTCTATAGGTTTTCCAAAGTATCCAATACAATACAATAAAATATAGCAAGGATGTTTGGGTCGATCTAGATCTATATTTTTAAAAAGGGTGGAGGGTGGGCTTAAATTCCACATGTCTAGTAAGTCAAAACAAAATCATGGACATCTTGCCAAAGCAAGGTCAAAAGAAATGCAAATCCATTATGAAAGCATTTCTGGTGAGAGCAGAGAGCATTATAAGTGGTTTCTCATAGTCTTAGCCATGATGCATGTCTGTGTGACCATGACATGCTTCTGTGTGACCATGACATGCTTCTGTGTGACCATGATTTGCTTCTGTGTGACCATGATGCTTCTGTGTGAATGACATGCTTCTGTTGACCATGATTTGCTTCTGTGTGACCATGACATGCTTCTGTGTGACCATGCATGCTTTCTGTGTGACCATGATTTGCTTCTGTGGACCATGATTGCTCTGTGTGACCATGACATACTTCTGTGTGACCATGACATGCTTCTGTGTGACCATGATTTGCTTCTGTGTGACCATGATTTGCTTCTGTGTGACCATGACTTTGCTTCTGTGTGACCATGACATGCTTTTGTGTGACCATGATTTGCTTCTGTGTGACCATGATTTGCTTCTGTGTGACCATGATGTGCTTCTGTGTGGACCATGACATGCTTCTGTGTGACAATGATTTGCTTCTGTGTGACCATGATTTGCTTCTGTGTGACCATGATGTGCTTCTGTGTGACCATGACATGCTTCTGTGTGACCATGGCATGTTCTGTGTGACCATGACATGCTTGTGTGACCATGATTTGCTTCTGTGACATGACATGCTCTGTGTGACCATGACATGCTTCTGTGTGGACGTGCTTCTGTGTGGACCATGATTGCTTCTGTTGACCATGATTTGCTTCTGTTGTGACCATGATGTGCTTCTGTGTGACCATGACATGCTTCTGTGTGACCATGACTTGCTTCTGTGTTGACCATGGCATGCTTCTGTTGTGTGACCATGACATGCTTCTGTGTGACCATGACATGCTTCTGTGTGACCATGATTTGCTTCTGTGTGACCAATGACATGCTTCTGTGTGACCATGACATGCTTCTGTGTGACCATGACTGCTTCTGTTGACATAATTTCTTCTATGTGACCTTGATTTCTTCTTTGACCATGGCATGCTTCTGTGTGACCATGACTATGCTTCTGTGTGACCATGACATGCTTCTGTGTGACCATGATTTGCTTCGTGTTGACCATGATTTGCTTCTGTTGACCATGACATGCTTCTGTGACCATGATTTGCTTCTGTGTGATCATGACATGCTTCTGTGTGGACCATGACATGCTTCTGTGTGACCATGACATGCTTCTGTTGACCATGATTTGCTTCTGTGTGACCATGACATGCTTCTGTGTGACCATGACATGCTTCTGTGTGACCATAGTTTGCTTCTGTGTGATCATGACATGCTTCTGTGTGACCATGACATGCTTTTGTGTGACCATGATTTGCTTCTGTGTGACCATGATTGCTTCTGTGTGACCATGATGTGCTTCTGTGTGCATGACATGCTTCTGTGTGACCATGATTTGCTTCTGTGTGACCATGATTTGCTTCTGTGTGACCATGATGTGGCTTCTGTGTGACCATGATATGCTTCTGTGTGACCATGCATGCTTCTGTGTGACCATGAATGCTTCTGTGTGACCATGATTTGCTTCTGTGTGACCATGACATGTTTCTGTGTGACGTGCTTCTTGTGTGACCATGGTTTGCTTCTGTGTAACCATGATTTGCTTCTTGTGGACCATGATGTGCTTCTGTGTGACCATGACATGCTTCTGTGTGACCATGACTTGCTTCTGTGTGACCATGGCATGCTTCTGTGTGACCATGACATGCTTCTGTGTGACCATGACATGCTTCTGTGTGGCCATGATTTGCTTCTGTGTGACCATGACATCTTCTGTGTGACATGACATGTTCTGTGTGACCATGACATGCTTCTTGTGACCATAATTTGCTTCTATGTGACCTTGATTTGCTTCTTTGTGACCATGGCATGCTTCTGTGTACCATGACATGCTTCTGTGTGACCATGACATGCTTCTGTGTGACCATGATTGCTTCTGTGTGACCATGATTGCTTCTGGTGACATGCATGCTTCTGTGTGACCATGAATTGCTCTGTGACTGCATTGTGCCATGATCTTCTGTGTGACCATGACATGCTTCTGTGTGACCATGATTTGCTTCTGGTGACCATGACATGCTTCTGTGTGACCATGACTGCTTCTTTGACCATGACATGCTTCTTGTGTGATCAAAACATGCTTCTGTGTGACCAAGACATGTCTGTCGTGACATGACATGCTGTGACCATGACATGCTTCTGTGTGACCATGACATGCTTCTGTGTGATCAAGACATGCTTCTGTGTGACATGACATGCTTCTGTGTGACCATGATTTGCTTCTGTTGTGATCATGACATGCTTCTGTGTGATCAAGACATGCTCTGTGTGACCATGATTTGCTTCTGTGTGATCATGACATGCTTCTGTGTGACCATGATTTGCTTCTGTGTGATCATGACATGCTTCTGTGTGACCAAGAACATGCTTCTGTGTGACCATGACATGCTTTGTGTGACCATGATTTGCTTCTGTGTGATCATGACATGCTTCTGTTTGATCAAGACATGCTTCTGTGTCCATGATTTGCTTCTGTGTGACCATAACATGCTCTGTGTGACCATGACATGCTTCTGTGTGACCAAGACATGCTTCTGTGTGACCATGACAAGCTTCTGTGTGATCATGACATGCTTCTGTGGACCATGACATGCTTCTGTTTGACCATGATTTGCCAATGTACCTATGGCAATGTTGTGTCTTGAAAGAAACAATCTCCAATGAATTAGTCTGTATTTGATTTGAAGTATTTTCTTTTCATTCTATAAGTGTGTTGAGTTCCACCCAATTCTATTACTGCCCATCCAATTATGCAATGAAACAGCTAATAAAATGACATTTGCACAGGAAGTGATAATTACATGATTGTCCATCTCTCAAAATATATGATATACAAACAGTGCAATGATAAGGGATTATATTACTGAAAGTGTTATTCCCCACTTCTCGTAGGCGTCTGCACGCAGCTATAGAAGTAAGCTACCTAAGCTTTTAGTCTAGCTGATCTTTATAAATATGTCCATTTGTGAAAATGAAATTTAACATTATTTCCTAGGCCTACATTTTCAATAGTGACATACCGTAATTTGCATACTGAATAAAAATTGATATTTCCAAAGTTGTTAGTTTCACAGCATGAACAAGTGAAGTGCTGGAATATACATTCAAGATGTATATGATCACGTTAATTTTTTATGCATATAATTTATGTTTTGTGTTTGAATAAACAAAATGAAACTGAATTAAGGTTGTCTTATTGAAATGTATTGGTCTTTTAAAATATCTCTTGCATTTTTCATCAGAAACTATATTTTCTGCAATATATTTGAATGTCAGTAATGAGATAGCTGAAATATTCGTAAAAGATAATCAACAGAAAATGTACGATAGAAAATTCAATTTTTTGTTGTAGGATACAGAATTTATTTCACTCATGAGGCGGAATTTTTTTCTGCGACATTTTCACTGATGCTTTGCACTATGGTGAAAATTTAAAAACAAAGTCTTGTCTCAAAAGTGAAATAAATTCGATATCCAACTAGAAAACATTGAATATACTCTATTTAATTGTCGTGTGTCCTTCTGCCTCAACTTCAGTGCCTTTCCTAATGTGAATCACACATGTTCGAAAGTTATTTGAAATCCAAGAAATGTCACTAACTTAAGGTAGGAATAGCCCCTGTCAAACACTGAATCGAAAACAACGAAAAAAAAAAATTTCATTTAAATCATTTCATCTTTCTCGTCATATAATACAACAATGTCTACCATACACTGATATATCGTTTATCGATAAATTTTATCAATCTTCAATTTCCATAGATAATTCCTAGAAAATTGCATTGAGACATCTTAACAACTGATCAAGAACTTTTGATAAGATTTTCTTGCAGACAAATCATGAAAGCTTGGCATGCGTAACTGCCCGTAAAAGCAGTGTACCCTTAGAGGTTTGGTTATAGATGCATTTGAGCTTCTATAATAAATTTGGTGTGAATTATTTATTACGACCTGTAATGGGAATCATTTCTTATTGCCCTCGATTCCACATTTACCATACTTCCTCTAAAATTCTGATGATTTGTACTCCCTGTAGATAACCCATAGTCTGTTTCAACTCATAATTTTGCTGTCCCCCAATTTTCAACCACATATCATTCACATTCTGACTTTAATAGTACATAGCATGTACTAACTAGAGGATTATTGATTTTCACACTGAACACCATGCCCTAACAATGCTCACATAGTGACCTTAACAATACACAGTGTGTATATACTCACAATTCTAATTCAAAATACTGCCCTAACAATAACACTGACTTAAATAGCACACAATGTGTACTAATGTTACATATCTACTTTTAGCGCAAATCTGTGAAAAAATTTCATTAAGGTCCTAAAGAGCAAGGACATGATTTTTGATCAAATGATTGATTGATTGTATATTGTTTTACAACCCGTTCGAGAATTTTTCACTCACATTGAGACACCAACATTTCCGGTGAAGGGATGCAAAATTTAGGTTTATGCTCAGTGCATATGGCCTGGTTTTTGCGGTTTCATCCGAGAACCACCCCATTTAGTCACCTCTTATGACAAGCAAGGCATCCTAACGGCTTATTCTCACCCAAATCCCCATGGGGCTTATCAATTGAAATTTTCATTAATAAGTGGATTTAAGATGTTTTACGCAAGGTATACTTTGTAATTACATAAAATCTGGTTCCCAAAAATGATGTTTATCAACACCCTAATGTCATTTTACCCTAAATATCTGGTTTCCAAAATTATGTTTAATTTACTAATTATTAATTATGTTTAATTTATCAACACCCTAATGTCATTTTAGCCTTATATAGATACCACATATGGAGGTAAGAACATCCAAGATTTCTAAAACGTATGTAATTTCAACCTAATCTCATATGCTAAATATAAATCAATTTAGGGATCGAGCAAGCACAAACAAAAAAGAAAGACATTTTTCGTAAAAGAGAGCATTTCCCTCTCACCAAAGCCAACAACTGATAGTTCAATCACCTGACATGTAAACATATAAACAGCGCTCGTGCCTTGTTTTGAAAATGAAAAATTTCAATGTCTCAAATACCGTATAAGCAGAAATTTTAGCGAGGATTTAATTTTGGCATTATTAGCAAGGGTTTTGAGATCGCTAAAATTAGATATTGCTAACAATTTATTCCAAATCATCGGTAGAGCTTTTCGACGTAATAGATTATTAAATCGCTAAAATTATTTACCGCTAAAATAAGATACCACTTTTTATGGAGAAAAAGCTAACTTTGCGTCTCGCTAAAAATTCTACGTATACGGTATATCTTTGCAGCAGTTTTTGAAATTTAGATTTAATGTTATGTTTTACATCAATTAAATACTATTATATCATTTATTAAATATTGAAATATTTTTTTTGAACTGAACTGAACCCAGTAGAGAATGTCCCAGGCCAAGATGTGGATGATTTATAAGAACAAATACGGTAGGATGGATTTACACCTGAATCCCCGAGACTAAATTACATCTTTATATTCCTATAGCATCACCATAGAGCACAAACGCAGGTAAAACTGCTACCAACAATTAATTTCTTCATTAGCAATACCCCTCTGGTATTAAAGCTTCCACAATCAATATCTTTCACCTGTCTGTCCGTAGGCAAAAATGCAGCCATTGTAGCCTTCGAAGGCCTTTTCCAGCAGGTCCTTCCCCACACTGTTGAAGACATGCTCTTGACCTGAAAAACACCAGCATTTATTGTACTATAAAATGATCACTGTAAAGATAGTCTGAAAATTTTTTTTTTATAGGTTCCCTGGTAATGGTGGAAATATTGCATAATGCATTACTATCTGTCCTGTGACGAACATTAAACAGGGAAAAAGTGGGCTATCATTTCTGACAGTCAGCTGTTTTGCATTCTCCAGTAAATGGAAAGATACGTGAAAAAGAGTTGATCTCTAATAGAGTAGCCTTGGTCACAGAGACAATTCCATTTCCATGGTGTCTGACAGGGAAATGGCACTTTATTTTCAATGCTCTTTATAATAGCAATCACAAATCTCTAACTTTTTGTTTGGAGAAAATTTCATCTATACAGTGCACTTAGCAAGAAATGGTTACATTAATTCCTATTTCAGACCATGTAGAGCAGTTCATAAAATTTCATTGCAAAAAAAGTTGTTTTAATAATCTTTGCTCCGATGTGTAAAGGTTTGTTAACCACATATATAGTTTACCTTGATATTTTCCAAATGAAAACTTTGGAAATGCTTAATTTAACTATCACTTAAATTCAAATCCTAGCTTTTCAACAGGCATAGCTGTTTTCTTTCACAATGTTACACACATTGATTTACGTTTACATCTGAATCGTGATGAGCTAGCAATGTACTTTATAACAGAGTCATGTACTAAAACAAAGATCACTGAAAACGTAACAACGCAACAATAAACTTCAATTCTAATTATCATTTAAATTAAGAAATATGGCCGAACGTTAATCTTTTCTTGAAAAGATGGCATTTCCCGGAATCTATTGGAACTCATTTAGAAATTGAACCAACGTCACGCACTGTCCTTCGTAAACTCCATAATTACTCATTCTATCTTGTTTTTATCTCCACTTCGATATTCATTGCTTGTTCTCATGTGGTAAAACATATTCACCGACAGGAAATTACAATATCCAATAAATTTCATTACATGCACATATTAATCTGATAATTTCGGGATTTCCATAGAAAAGATATCAATACAATTTGTGCAATCTCTGTTTCCATCGATAATTTGCAAATTTGAAATGCTTACACAGAAAACTTAATTACAATAGATTACACATCTGATATAGGGACCAGTCTTCCTTAATTCTTGTACTTCAAATATCTCTAATGGAAAATGTCAAAACTTAAAATATCATTCCCTAAATCTTGATTATATTAGTTTGAGACATTCCCTAAAAATTTTCCTTAATCAAATTGTTTACATGTCATGAATCTTGCTCATTCATGAATATGCAACACTAATTTAAAAGATATGGGTAGTTGTTAATGAAGATGGTTGATTACACAATGCATTCTATACACCTGTCATTTCCAATTAGGTCTGGTCTACCTACATACAGTTAATTGTTGATGTATGGCTAAATAACCACTGCAAGATAAAAAGTACTCAACCATTTCAAATCCTAGCTGTTACATATTCTGAAGTGAAAATACCTCCATCCATGAAATCTAACCTATACTTGAAA
>CAJDSM010017236.1:0-24194 GCA_903981925.1 Ostrea lurida | reverse complement strand
TCTGGAACACTGAAATTCTTACCAGACTTTCTGCTGAGCTCAATAGGCTCATAGATCACAGTGCTCACCTGTGTCATTTTATTGTTACCAAGATACAGGTATGAACTGGTAAACTTTGGATCTCATATTATGGCCACATATTAATGAAAAGCTCCCCGATTCATCAAACTCAAATCCGTGGAAATTAAATGACATAAGAAATGAATCTTATATTTTTTCGGGTGATGCAGGTATCACCGAATTTTAGACGGTAAAACTCATCAATGCGCGAAGCGCATTGATGAAAAGTTTTACCGTCTAAAATATCGGTGATAACCTGCATATCACCCGAAAAAATATAAGATTTATTTCTTATCATTTAATTTCATATTACAACAACAAAATAATGTTCATTAGACTTTACTTGTTGTTCAGGTACGTTGATCGAAAAATCACCTCAATTCTTAAAAGGTGTTTTAACCAATGAGAATCGGCGCTAGGTGATCACGTGAAATAAAATTAAATGATATAGAAAACTAAATGACAAAGGTTTTCAGTCATAACCAAAATATTGCCACTGATAAAATTTGACATGATGCTAATGTATTTATTTGGTTTGTATGAACTGTGTTGATTGGAGATGGCACTTGCAGCATTGCAATGACAAGATGGAGTCTGATGCCTCAGATATCCCACTGGTAAATATACAAATATAAAATGAAGCATTTAACTTCTGTTCTTATTACAGCGAACTCCATTTATGACAAAATGTGGGAGACCTAGGGAATACAGTAATCCATTTTGTCATGTGACTGAATAATTCCAAACTGTCATGTGACTGAATAATTCCAAAGTTCTAGCTCTTACTGGCTGAGATCCGACAAACTACAAAAAATCAGAACGTTAAGTTCACATCCACATGCCTTCACATTAAATATCCGACATTGGACCAAAATTAAATTGAGAATTTCTATATTGATGCAGTTTATTATAATTTTTTGGTTGTTCAATGGAAAGTTGCCTCTTTATTGACTTTCAACGAGGTTATGCATCATAATTGTAAAGAAAGGGTGGCTTGTATCATGAACTGGAGATTAAACAAACGTTGCATGAACTTTAATAACCTGTAATCTCATCTAATGGTGACCAATCAGGTATCAGTTGCTAAGCTTCAATATTTTGAATTTTAAAAAAAATCATGTCTCCATAAACTTTCAACTTGACCCCACACCTTATTTGGATAAAAAAAAATAAAAAAAATGGCTGACTTTCGTAGGCTCTATAGTTGTCAGTTTCTATGTTTTAGATTATTCATTCATATAATAAATCTGAGGTCAATGCAACTTCAAAAATGTTAGTTGATTAATATATAAATATTGAATGTACAAATGACATTTATTGTAGCAGCTAGATGCAAATTGGGTTGATGTCCATGGCATGATCCAACTCAGCAGCATCTTTGTCGTGAATGAAATGCTTCTTATTTGTAATGTTTGATGTGTGGATGATACCATTGTCAATCAGTTTTCAGCAATGATATGGATATAATGGTGTTAATTTCACTGATTAATACTTTCCATGACGTTAGTCTGTCCATCAAAGTTGGATTAATTAGTTTGCTAACTAACATACAGCATGCTCTTAGCTGTCTTACATTTCAAACACCTAAATTCTTTTTGGTGTGTGATCCATGTTTTTAAACATGATATTTTTTATTAATGGCTGGTATTTAGCATGTTATTTACTGGCCGGTATTAACACTTTATATTCAGGCATGCATGTACCCAGACTTTTGTGGAGGGGGTGCAGGATTTTAGGCGATTTTATTAATAGTCAATATAGAGAGTGAAATCTGACTTTAACTGTGCATTTTGCAGGGAGTGCGAATTTTAACACACCCCTCACACCGCATCGCAACCCCCCACCAACCCACACACGCATCGCAACCCCCCAGCAACCCACACACCGCATTCGCAACCCCCCACCAACCCACACCACCGCATCGCAACCCCCACCAACCCACCCACCCCGTACTGTATGGACCTGATATTCTACAATCTTAATTGCAAAGCTGTGACTTTGAAAAGCCAAATTTGGACTACACATTTCTAATCCTTTACAAATTTTTGAGTAAAGCAAACAATACTTATACTCTAAAATGAACTTTCTTGTATATTTGCACATCTTTTCATTATCTAATTCCTTTATCAAAATTGTTGATACTGTACTTTTAACTTTTGCGTCCAAGACTTTCAATGGCCTTTTTCTCTCCGATCCTAAACTTCGAAGGAATGAAAGGATGCCGTAAAAACTACCGGAACTCAATTACACAGCTAAATTAATAGATTTACTTCGTGCTGCTTGGATGTCTTTAAGAAGCATTGTCACTTGGGTATTCCCAGTGTATGGAAAAATTTGTGATCAAATATATAGTGATCACAGATTTCAATATATCATGTATCCGATGGCAGTTTTGTGCAAGCGAGCCTTAGATTTTACTTCGCTTGAAGTGGAAACCTCATTTTGATTAACGGAGCAGGAAGAAAATTGGTCATGACCTAAAAATCAATTTGCTATGTGCATTAATTCCCACTATACATGTAACTGATTGATGCATCATAGAGCATTGATAACTATTTCCCCATGAATGCAATGTAGCTGTGAACAGTCTTGATCAATGTTGTACGTCTACGTTAATAGCTGGGAACTCTAACCGACATGAAAGTAGAATGTAAACATAAGAAACAAACCTTATTTTTGAAAATACACGAGTGTATGAACTGCATCACCTCACACACACGTCGGCATACTTCATGAAGCAATAACACGTCATGAAGTATGCCCGCATGGAGCACCACAGCTCATACTCTTAATATTTTTTTCAGAAATGAAATTTATTCCTTATATACAGTCCCTGAAACGTATACGTTCTACTTTACCACACACACGGTGACCGCACGCATAGCGAACGATGACCGTACGGAGAACGCACGGTGACCGCACGATGAACAATGAATGAAAAATGACTGACCGCATGGTGACCGCACGCAAAAAGCACGATGACCGCACGGTAAACGCACAGAAAAATGGTAAAGTAGATCGTTTCAGGGACTGTATCTACATTTCCAATGCTTTTGTTTTTTGATACCGTTACAAATTGTAAAATGACAGTCATTTTCTCATGAATGTGCTGCAGCTGTGAACAATACACGTATGAATCTTGATATATATAGCATGTCTATCTTAATGGCGGGGAATAATGCGAGACATGAAAATAGAACGTAAATAGAAGAAATATATTTCATGTCCGAAAATACACGAGGGTATAGGAACTGTTAACACTTCAAGCCAGCACACTGCCGCTCTGTGGAAAGTATGCAGATATAAAGCATAGCAGTTCATGCCCACAAGTATTTTCAATATATGAAATGTAACTTCTTTAATAAATCTATGAGTGTGGTTCATAATAGGAGGAGTGTGTCATTACCATTCCTCGTTAGTTGACATTGTACAAGATCTTAATTTCAAAGAATCAAAACTTCATCGTTAGACAGAAAATAAAAAAGTTCATTTCAAAGTAGAAGTGTTGTAACATTTTTGTAAATTGGAAGTTCCTTTCTCTCGATTGTAGAGGATTTAAAATCAAAACCCAAGAAAAATTGATGTCTTCTTCCAAAGAAATATTGCCCCTCTTTGATACAACCAGTGTTTTACTATGTTACAATAGTGAATTACAACTTGTGGAGTTTGATACTTGCATTGCGGTTCTACAAAATATGAACAAAGGAGTAGGTCCATGAAGGGTGAAAATTAGACCTGTAAAACAGTCAAAATTAAGTGAAATTTCAACAAATTATTGCTTGAACAAATGATAGTTTATGCATGATAGTTTATCAAGGTGGTAAAAACTTTTGAGTTTGCATTGATGTATTCTGAGATCTACTGTGGTCCCAAACATCATGAAAGCTCACGAAATAAAAGAATTACCATATTTTTGTGATGAAATGTCCAACATTTATATAGAGCACAGGCTTGGAACAATTTTATTTTTTGTCAGCTTAGATATGATAGTAGGAAGGTTAGAATTTTGATAACATATTCCTAGTCCATTTCTGTGCTCTGTATGTAAATTGGACATTCAAATTATCTCAAAATGTGGTTATTTTAAGCAAAGTCTTGTATTTTTATGATGTTTGGGGCAGTAGATCTCAGATACACCAATGCAAAACTCAAAAGATTTTTACCACTCTGATAAACTACAAATCATGGACTACCATTTGTGCATAAAAAAATGTGTTGAAACTTCACTTTAATTTTGACCATTTCACAGGGCCGATTTTCACCCTTCGTGGGCCTACTCCTTTGAAAATTTTAAGAACCTATAGACAGAAAAACGACAAACTTTGAAGAGAAAAGCTCACTTGACCCTTTCGGTCAGGTAAGCCAAAAATTTGATTCACAAGAAATCAAGACAACTTTTAAAACTTGATTCTATATTTACTATCTTACGGTATAAACTTGTACACCAATAAAATGGTTGTACATTCAGTAAACTAATAGGGAATCTAAGTGTACCTGCGAACTTAGGATTCGTATCATCCACCGACCAAAAGCAGTTGTCAAATGCAAATGTCTGTAAAAAAGAAAGACAAAATAGCTCAGCTGTTTTAAGAAATATGACAAATATGTGTTAAAGAACATAAGCAATATCTTCCACATTTTCTAGTCTACACTGATTTATGTACCAATAACAAAACAACAGGAAACTTTCATGCTTCAATTTACTTTTTTTCACTTCCACTTGTCTATCTGAGCAGTGTTCATATATATAGCTAATTTTACCTAAGAGAGTAAAAACACAATATGTTTGTGAGACTCTATGCCCTTGAGCATGATCACACTCAACTATGTCAAAATTGACCTTGACGAATTACCTTGACCTTTTTACCAGTGTCAAATTTGATCTTGACCTTTCAGTTGACAAAGGATGAAATCTCTATTTTGTGCAAAAATGATGAGAAAGGTTAAAAGCTGTGGACAGTCTACCAAACAGAAACAAAGGACCAAAAGACAAAATAAACACCCCCCTCTACCAGACAGAAACAAAGGACCAAAAGATAAAATAAACACACCCCCCCTCCTCTCCCCTTCATCTCATGGGCATAAAAACCCTTGATGACCACAGAGTTTAAGATCAAATAAAAAATGATATATAAAATCTATCTTTATATTGTTGAAGTCAGAAGTGTCTCGATTTGCTTCAGTTCATGATCAAGTAAAATATAAAATCTACCTTTGTATTAATTGATTTGCTTCAGTTTATGATCAAATAAAATGAGAAATATAAAATCTACCTTATATCAATGAAGTATCTTGAATTTGCTTCAGTTTATGATCAAATAAAATGAAATATAAAATCTACCTTTAAACTAATGAAGTGTTGTGAATTTGCTTCAGTATTTGATTTCAATTATAAACACATTTCTAAAAGAGATCGATATTTAAAAAAAAGGCACACATTCTAAGATATCTATGCATAAATTTCAATTTGTACTTTCAGTTTTCAGCTCAGCTGACTTTGAATTTTTGAATACACAAATATCTTGAACAACATGTTTGTATTACATCAAATCTAAAAACTCATTAACGAATACTGTGGAATCATTTTAATTCGTGGGGGCCAATGTTTTGGGTAACCAAAATTTGCTGGTTCGTGGGGACGTAATTCGAGGGTAATTGATAATTAATGCAAACGACATAACATTTATAAAGATTAAAAGGAAAATAAACATGTTCATGGGACGTAAATTCGTGGGTAAGGGTGACCCACGAAATCCACGAACATTGGTCCCCTACAACAATGATGATTCCACAGTAATGATTTAAATACCCAAGTACTGAATCAATTTATTAATTGGTACCCTAATTGAATGCAAAGAAATGTAGTCAAATAATATTATTTTAAATGTACCTTGAGCTTATACAGGCACCTGTATTTTTAATTACATTTAGTCAAATAATATCAATTCAATTTTAAATTTACCTTGAGCTATACCTGTATTACATTTAGTTTTACTATATACAGTCAGTAATTGTACATGTAAATACAGAAGTGAGACTATCCTTGGGGTGAATTGTCTGACCAAAGTGCAACTGCAGCCAGACATCCACATTGCACGCTGTAGCTATTAATTGTAGCTTTATTTACAAACCTTGGGCTGTTTTCTACTCGTCTTTCGGTCCACACTGCCATCTGCTGGGCTGAAATATTGATTCAAAATATTTATAAATCCTTTTCTTGCTTCAGTATCAATTTTCTTAATCTCTCCTCTTAAACAAGGCTTGAGCCACACTCTATGGTTTCAATTCTTTATCCAAGAAATAGTCATCTTAATAAGTAAAGCAGTGATGGTATCTCTTCATTAAGCAGAGACAATTTACACGTAAAATTCTATCAACTCGTAACATTAATCATGGTAAATACTGAAAGAATGTCAAATCCACAGAATGATGTAACGCTTGGAGTTTAGTATCTATTGCAAAACACATTTTTATAATGCACAATTTAAAACTGACAAATTTCTAGGATATATCACAATTTCAAGAATGTGTACCATTAAGACCTTCAATTCTGTCACATCTCCTGTGTTGGCCATGACTTTACATGATTTATTGAGATTCTATGAAATACACATTAACTTTATCAGATTTTGCATCATTTTCTAAATTGCGGTCACCTTGACCTTTTAGACCAAGGTCATTACATATTGCTTGCGAGCACATTTTGTGCCTTACGAAGTTAGTATCACAGTCTAATGTCTCTCCATTACAGATTTAGTCTGGAACATAATAACGACCATTTATATTGACGACCTTGACCTTGATCCAGTCAAAACAATATGTTCATAATTTAGCAATCTTGTTGTCAGACATGGCCTTGTTACATGTATGTCTCCATTACAAACTAAAGGCTGAGACAAAAATTTGTTTTACTATAATGACTTTGGCCACACAATTTTGGCTCAGGATCCAGACTTAATTTTCTCTGTTTATGAACAACTTTTGCGTCAAACACGAGCTCTTTCAATCTGCATGCACTGCTACGCTTTAGCCCAGATAAATGATTTTAAGAAGAATATTTGAACTTGAACTGTAACTTGTTTAAGGCAAAGCAATGTACCAAAATATGAAACAAATATCTGCGAGAGCAAAGAAAGAAATTGTGGAAAACTGATTCTCCCGACAGACGGACGAAACCTGTAGTCCCCTTTGACTTTGTCAGTATGGAACTAACAATACAGAGAAATTGGAATGAAATCATGGAGTGAACGTCAGATCTAACATAAAGCCACTGGACTACACAGCTCACTGTGTTACAGTGGGCCCTCGTTTATCCGGACGCATTAACATCCGGACGCTTCACCTTTCGGAAGATTTTTCTTGGGAACAGAATTATTACACGTTAATTTGTATCATTAATCCGGAAATTCGCGTTCGGATCCGGACGGTCATTTTTACTACAAAACGCTAAAATGCTTTGTAAAATGTACCTTAAATCCGGACGATTTTTTCTTCAAAGGTCTGCTTCGGACGATTTAGCACGACGTAATTGCAAAGAAAACATATGCCATTCAGTAGAGGCCCTGTAATTAAAGCGAGTAAATTTACCTGTATGCCATGCTTGTTAAGTGAGAGCGCGTCGATTTTATTGCACGTGCCGATCGAGGAATTTGCACATCGTATCAATTGAATTTGAAAATAATTTGTAAAAAATTTACCATCGTGTTGATGTAAATAATATATTTATTGAACTGTTAGATCCATACTTTTTCAGTCGATATACGGACTTTAAAAAGGTACGTGTTACAAAGATACGACTCGGTTTTATTTTACGTTTATCAATTGTTCATTTATAGTACAAACAGGAGAGAGAGAGAGAGAGAAGAGAGAGAAGAGAGAGAGAGAGAGAGAGAAGAGAGAGAGAGAGAGAGAGAGAGAGGATTGTTTTGATTATGAGAGAGAGAACATTTATTTTACCGACGGAAGAGAGGATTCTTTATTCTTGTTTTTGAGGGAGAGAGAAGAAACATTCTACCGAGAGAGAGAGAGAGAGAGAGAGAGAGAGAGAGAAGAGAGAGAGAGAGAGAGAGAGAGAGAGAGACATTTTACGGCGAGAGAAGGACTGCTTTGTAATTTTGTGCGGGTTTTTTGTACTTCACGGTATTAAACCAAACAAATATCATGCATCGCAATATGAACACCGTCCGAGTGTAACTGAGGTTATTCCACCTCAATAATTAGTGCGTGTTGTTAGATCAAACGGAGAGTAATTTATAACGAGGTTGGATACTTTTGTCCTCCAGAATATGGGCTTGGACAATTAAAAATATGAAATATAACTCATGAGAATGAAATTGGTCAACTAATGCAGTCCGTGCTACGACATGGCCACATCGCCAACAAGAGGAGACGAGTAAATTCTCTCAGTGTGGGAAAAATGATAAACCGACGTTATAACTGGACCATAATTGGGATAATTTGTTTTTACTAAGTGATTTAGTGCTTTTAGATGTATGTACAGTACATGTTAAAACAATTTATTCTAAATAAAGTAAATGGATTACATTAAATGAAAATGTGTTAATTTACTATTTATAAATCAATGAAATAACCATATTGGTTACTTCTATGAAGATCAAAATATGCGATTCAGTTATCCGGACGCTTCATTTATCCGGACGATTTTGCTGGGAACAAAGTGTCCGGATTAACGAGGCTCCACTGTATATTAATTTCAAAAACGAATGTTACAGTCTCGCCTAGCGGTTCTGATGTCCAAATCTTAACAAACTTGAAACAACATCATAGAACAATGACCAAAGTCAAAAAACATAATATAATTTCTTTCCACAATTGCTAGCCTTGTTCTTGACAAGATACTGGAAAGGTCACCTAATATCTTCCCTTACCAAAACTACAATCATAAAATATATGGATCTTAAAAGCTATGGGGTTTTTTGGGTTGTTTTTTTGTTTTTGTTTTTTTTTTTTTTTTTTTTTACAATAGTTTTTAAAACTTAAAAATGTCATTGGCTGACAATTATCAAGTGAGATGAGACGAACAAAATCTGACTCAGGTGAGCTAACTCTCAAGCTCAAACTATTAACTGATACTTTAATATTTCTTTTTTTAAAATATCAATTCATTCATTATTTTGTTGAAAAATTTGAATGAGTTTCTTTTGATAGTTTACAATACAAGGAAGGTGCCATGGATGACTGTTAAGGATTATAAAATCGATAGTGGTGTAGTAGAGAAGCCGTCCAATAATTGTCCTCAGCTGACATGAGACTAAGCAACACGACAAATCACCAGTAATGAAATAATGAGATGACGTTATTGATAACCTTCAGAATAAATACAACGTGTGAAAATGAAACTCTCATGTTTAATGAATAAAGGAATGTACAGCTCATTTACATATCTGTGCAGTCCTTTGCTAGCAATTAAACTGGTTCAACTGGTTTTTTCATTCATATAAGTTAATTTCTGACAGGAATTTATTTTCACTCTTTTTAATTTATGCCTTTTCATTTCACTGCAATTCCATGCCCCCCCCCCCCCCACCCCCCCCCAAAAAAAGAAAGAAAATTAAGCCAAATAATTAGCCATGATTTCATAGTCTTTTTCTATCTTTTTTTGTTTTATCACTTGATGACCAAATTAATATATAGTGCAATATCACGCTATATGTAATTAACCTAACTGTCTGCAATTGAAATTTTGCAAAAATCTATATATTATCCATTTTGACTTGAATTTTGGAATACTATTAAAAACCCTAGATCCTAGAAAATCATTCATAAGAATTAAATTTCTGAATGAAGATTTTGTACAGTCCCAACAGCCTTATCCCACACCATTACTGAATTGCACAATCCGACCACTGAAATACCATTTTATTTTGCTTTGTGTCTTTCACTTCCATTGTGCCGTGCACTTGGCGAAAGAGCAGTCACTACCTATGTTAATCATGTTGAGTTTGATACGGAGCCTGAAGACAGAGATTTAAACCCACACGTCCTGGTTCTGCAGCACACAACCTAACCACAAGGCTATGATTGGAAAAGTCAAACAGTGCCTATATTAAGCGTGTAAGGTTTGATATGGAGCCAGGACAGAGATTCAAACCCATGCAGATTTCCTAGTTCTGCAGCAAACAACCTTAAACCACTAGCCTACCATAGGAGAAGTTAATGTTTGCACTGCTTTAACTAATTCGTCACATTGTAATTACAACCAGACCTCATGAAATTACTCTGTAATTCATACTTGATATCTTGAATACCATGGCTAATGCTGCTATATCGAAGTGATTCGGAAGTCCCCTGAGCCAGCTATTTTGAAGTATACTGTATTTTCTAATTAATTTTACCCTCGATATCTTGAATCTACGGATATCTCTTAGTTTTTTCTCGATCCTATCAAGTTTGAGATAACGAGGTTCAACTGTATATCATTAAACACTTAATTGTTAGATCTTCAACTTGCTGTCACAATTTAGTGGCCATTATATAGTGATTTAAAAAAGTCCAGCAAGATGCTGGTCAGCCTATCAATGTGTAGTCATACATGTTTTCATTGATGTACACAATATAACCTGAACTGTGTATAAAGAGCAAAATAAAACAAACTCGTTATCTGTTTGTCGCATTAGAAAAGAAAATGACCTTCATGCTAATGAAACCAAAAATTATTACATTACAAGGCAAGTGGTCTCAGTGTCACCGTCACCAAAGATATCGGAGCGATATATAAAGTAACCTGATACTAATGGAAAACACTTTGCGACGTGTAATCCTACACCCTATCTAATCCGACATTAAAATCCTTCCTCACAGCAGGCCAGATTAGATGGGTTGTACTGTAATAACCAGGTTTTCTATTTCCATGTACAACAATTACTGTAATAATGGAGAATCAACTCAGAACATTATAATCCTGGCTGATGTTAGTTTTACGATTTCTGTTTTTCTTTATAAATGAACAATTTCAATCCTCTAAAACTTGTAATCTCCTCGCAGTTCTAGCTGTGGAAATCACCCAGGGACTGTTCAGCTACCTAAGCATTGATTTTCTGAGTAAACTTACAAGATCAAAGGATGTTCGACTTATTAAAGAACTTTTCAGTTGAAATGGAAACCATTAACTGTGATAGATTTTCGAATCAAGTTACCTATAGTGAGTAAACTGCTCTCAGCAATGAACGCATCAAACGGGGTTGAAAATTTCCCCACAAAATTGTGTGACTATTGGCTGGAAATGATTATGTAAATGACACCATCTTTAAATATTTTACCAGAATTAATGCCCGATGTCAACTATTGCGGCAAACAAAGAATGGATCTTGTGAAAATTTGTCTTCACACAACCCCCCCTCCCCTTCTATCCCCATGTAATTCTATCTTCCATGATCTGTTGCAGAAATTAAATCCGATTTGCTATTCTCCAGCGTCTCCAAGTTAATAAATCTGGAGCATGAAAATAATGATATTTTTGTCTTGACAATAAACATACACAGATGAAACATCAGCATGAGGATGTACAAATTCAGTTATCAGGCTCAGAGGCATGTATAACAATGATTTTCAAGTTGGAAAAGTTATAAAGATTTTTCCTATTTAATGTAATTTCACAGCTCATAAGACATCCCGTCTTCACTATGCTTTTAATTGATTCCTTAAATCACAAACTTTGTTTTTGTGGGCAATAAAATTTATGAATATAACAATTTATAGTCTCTTGAACTCAGATCTTGCCAATCCACTTTCTTGCATTAATTGTGCAAACGTATAAATTTATCATTTGCGATGGGAGCTTCTTCAGACAAGTTTATTAGATATATACAGTTTATACACTACATTGTCAGTCCCCGAGAAAGGCCATTCTATACACATCTCTCCTTTGTCAACCTTTTCTTTATTAATTTCTTTGTGGCCCGGAAACAATTTGATTACTTTTGAGATATTAGACTGGACCACAGCTTTTAGTTGATCCATTAAAGACTCTCCGCAAATCGCAATTATGAAGGGAAATCACCGTTCACATGACTCGTTGGAGTAGGAGTCCTAACTACTTCCTGGCCATTGATAATGAATGGAGGTTATCAACAAAATCGGCAAAATCAGTCGCATAAGGGTGAAATATCGCCGGCATCCAGCATCAGCTCTGCTCCGAGACCAAAGACGTAGTTACTACTAAAGATAAAAACTTAACAATATTTGACAAAGCAATTTATCACAGAATGAAGTCGCAGACAATCAATACGAGAGACTTCAAACCACCAGAAAAGGTCACTTAACAGGACCATATCGGGAAACAGTTTGAAATCAATAACACTACACAAAGTTTGGTGTTGCTTCAGTGTCTAGCGAACCTCTCACCGCTTAGCTTAATCTTCGGATTCTGGCGTGATGACAATTGTGGGGCCCGTGCACCCAGAAATGACTTGCAAAGTTCTTTCTGAAGGGAAAAATCAAAGTACTGAAAGTAATGAGAGATAATAAAATCAAGTACACAGCGGAATTGGAATATAAAATCAATCCCAACATGCATAAGATTCGTGATGAAATTGTAATACAACTCGTGACCAAATGTTTTAAATCAAACTTTCTATTCCAATCCTTAAAGGCTAAAGAAATTGGTAGCGAGACCAACATTTCCTAAGTATGACAACGCTTCATCTAAACTGTCGACAATACTTCATTCAAACTGTCAAGTTCAACTAGACACAAAGGTTCCAAGAAATTTACAGTTCTCAATTCATCCATGTTAAAACTTCAGTGGAAGAAAAAAAAGCAGCAATCTGTATTTCATCAAACTAGTGTTGCTTCAATTGGGCTATAAGGTTGTTTAACTCAGGCATTTTCTGACGATTAATTAGACACAATTCAGATTTACTGAGTAGAACATTGCATTGATCAAAATGTGTCTGTTAAATACAAATGTCCCAAACTACGCTAAGTTCTAATTTGTACCAGTGGTCATATCCTCTAATCTGTGACTTCAGAGGCAAATTGTCAGATAAGCTTTTACATTACATCGGCCCAGATACTGAATACATGCTGAGCAACCAAATATCTATAAGTAGAGGTCAAGCCCTTTAACCCCATTACCCCAAGGCAATCTAAAACAAGCTTTTTAATAAACCAACCCATGGTACAACTATGAACACTTAATTAACCAAACTCTTTCTGAAGTTATTCCTTAGCCTTTTGTACCTTTTACCCTTGTGACCTCATCTGCTATCCCAGACCAGCAAAAATTAGATCTTGCCCGAAGTGCAAGAACGAAGCTTCCAAAAGTTTAAAATATATAGGCAATCAAAGGCATAACAAAATATATACGCAGATAAGAACAATCACAAACTGCCTTTGAACAATCAATTTTCTAAGAATCTTCAGAAAAACTTTAAAGCTGTATCATTTACAGCAAAAACATGGCTACAACAAATTCTGTATTTTGGAAAAATGAAGATAACAAATAGTGATCAATGCGTAATTTGCTTTATCCAATAAAAAAACATTTCTATAATTCATAATGAATTTGATATGTCAGAATAACTCATTTGTTTATTGGATTTCAATTGATCATCATAAACAACAACACGAGGCAATTTAAGTGCATCAGTGCAAAATTTCACTTTCGAGGACATAATTGTAGAATTAAATCATAGAAACCTTTCAGCTGAGTAATGTTTAACTTAATAGAATAACTACATTATGATCAAATATATGTACGGCTGTCGTTCAGTGTTCCGATGAATGTTCAAATCACCGCATATTGCACATGGCAATTGATTTAAGTCAGCCTTGGTTTAAAGTGTGCCTATACAGACACATTACTTTAAAGATGATCATGCTTTACAAAATAATATTATTTTATTAGCATCAAGTAATTATGTTATACAGATATTATGATTATGGTTCCTACAATGGTAGAGCCCAAAGTATTACATCAAAAAGCTGTTTTCACAAGATGAAGATCGAAAAAGTTGAAATCAGTGCATTTTCACTCAATACACTGCATAATATGTCAATCATACTAAAATTTGATCAAAATGAAATAAATATGGTTGTCTAAAGAAAATGTTCAGTTCAGGCATCTAGCAAGAAGGCATTTATAAATTTGGTGTTGATTGATGTCTGCGCTAAATACTCTATGCTAAACATGCTGAAATTGCTCATTTTCTTGCATTTTTATAATAAAAACAACAGAAATTTGGCTTAACCATGCCAACATATTCACAATATGCATGCACCCTAGCAAAGCATTACTTGACTGCATATTACTCTAAGTTCTTATATAATTGTATTATAATATAAGTCCGTGTACACCCAATTTAATATGGGTGCAATGATACATGGCAAGACAATTGTATATTTATATACATTAACGGTAAAATATATACACCCTAAAGTTCAGTCACTGATCTGTTTAACTTATCATCATTTGACTTGTTCATGGATTAAGATTTAGTCAAGTTTGCTAGTATTTTTATGAAATGGCTCGCGGCAGAACTGTAGCTATCTGTAAAAAAAAAATTGCGACAGATCAGAGAAAATATACAAATACAATGGGGTTCAAATTGACTAGCTACCTAACATGGCTACTCCAACAAACAAAATAGCTTGAAGCTGCAAGTTTTCGGGTTGCATATGGGACTTTAATGACTATATATAAATGCAGTCAAACCTCGTTATCTCAAATTCAATGGGACTGAGAAAAAACTTCGAGATATCCAAGGATTCAAGATATGGATCATGGTAAATAACTTAAAAGAATTAGTGGTTGGGATTTCTGAACCACTTTGACATAGCCATGGTATTCAAGATATCAATGTTCAAGATACCGAAGTTTGACTGTATTTGAAGGTATATTTAGACACAAGGATAGTAGGGAAATATGATAAGAATTTTGTGATATTAAATTTAGGAGACGGCAATGCAAGAATGCAGTGATATAAGGTCTAAACCGTGCGCATTTTTGTGTACCTTAAATTGTCGGTTTTTATAAGCGCTACATTGCATGTAGCTCTCAGATCTGTTCCACTATTTTTACAGAGAGCTACAGTTCTGCAGCTATGAAATGGCTTACATGAAAAGCAAACTTGAAAACTCACAGCTTCACCATACGCAATCAACAAATAAGTGATTGATGACATGGATGACTACAAAACTACAGTCTAACTTCAGTATCTCAAACACTGATATCTCGAATATCCTGGCTATGTCGAAGTGAATCAGAAGTCCCAACCACTAATTCTGTAAGTATTTTACCCTCAATCTCTCGAATCCTCAGATATCTTGAAGTGTTTACTCAGTCCCATTGAGTTCCGAGATAGCCAGGTTTGACTGTAGTTTCAAATGTTTATATACATGCAGAAATTGATTTGCTAACATTGTAGTACTCCTACCATTAATGGCTATATGTTCTGATATTTATTGTATCATAAAGTCTCCGTATCATGACAGTCATCTACACTCTCACGTCAACTGCAATATGGCTACTAATTAAAGATACCTTATAAAAGCAGGCAAATAAAAACAATGGAAAATTTTTTTTTTATCCAAGATAGCAATTTACCATGAACAGATTTTTTTTTTTACCTCGTCGCAAAAGAGTATACAAAAATATTCTATACTGTGGTCCGATCTTCAGACAAAAAAACATCCTAAAAGTATCGTCAATCTGACCTTGAATTTCCATGATTGCAACAGAAAATCAAACCCTATTGGACTATCCAGGAGATTATTCTGAACCCTGTTGTCGTATAATGGATTTTATTATAGTGCACAATGATAACAGTAAAGTTCAGCTGTATGGGTATATCTCTAGAAGAGAATCTAATGGCTGCAGAGAGCAATTTGTGAAGGCAACTAATTGACAATATGACATAAGCACTCCCATTTTGAATCTGTGATAACGCACGGTAAATGGAAAAAAATAACATCGAACTTCCATCTACACAGACCTAATTTCAACAAGGTTCCTAGCTGAAACACAATTCCGAACATTTGAAATTAATACTATATGAAATATAATCTTCTTTTCTTGAGGTGTTTAGTCTGTTATTACTGACAATGTAATAAATGAGTGTCAAAAACCATGATTCATTCATGATATATTACCAGCCCCTGAAACAAACCTAAAGAAGGAACGAATTTTCTAAACGAAGGCGTAATAAATCTAATTCCAAAAGTCTCACTTCTGGGACTAAGGAATTGATCTAGACAGTCTGCAGGATAACAGAAACCAATTGGCTTCCTAGGAAACAATGCTGTAAAATCTACTTGTGTGTGCTGTACAATTTCTCCTGATTTGGCTACAATATTCAAATTGGCACAGTATGAGGTATGGTGAATATAAGTTGAAAGTCAATCTTTACAACTTTGTTGCAACTCAACATGATTTGCAGTAGAACTAAATTCCATGGGTAATTACAAAGGTCACATCTTTAAAAACTAATATTACTCAATAGAGGAGGAACTTGTAGAAATTGATTTTTAAAACACCATTCCAAATGCAACTTTACTTCAGTCTAACCCAAAAGATATTTGATTTATATAGCTACCAGCTCCTTCCTCACATATATATCTTTATCTTCTATAGTCTATAGCATACAGTGGCAACGTTAACCATTAATAATTCCAATGTCGTTTATTACGATTGCTTTTGATTGGATAAAATCAAATCAAAACGAGAATTTACACATCAATAAATCCGAAAACGTGACGTAACAATACGCGCATGAAAAAACAAACAACGTAACGCAGGAACTATTCAAATTTTTTGAATATCATACAGTGAACAAATTGGAATTAAGTAATTAAACATTCTTTTTTAAGAATTTATCGATGTGTAAACTCTGGACTATTTACTCACAAAACTTAACATAAAAGTGCTTTTGAGAGTAAAATGTCCAGATTACACACGATAAATTCTTCAAAAAAAGAATGTTTAATCCTATAATAATATACAAAGTGTAGCAAAAGTGACTACTTTTGTCTTCAAAGACATCAAATGGCACAAACTGGCAACCATCATCTTCAAAAGACTTATGTAGCACAAAGTGGCAACCACCATCTTCAAAAGATGTAATACATGTGGCACAAAATGGCAACCATCATCAAAGACAGCTAGTCCAGCACAAAGTGACAATTTTTATCTTCAAAGAATAAACATCCTTTTGATGGCCAAATTAAGACTTTGAAGAATGTTCCTCTGAAAGGGGCGTGGGGTGGGAAAAAATCATTTTTTAACAAATATGAACTACTGTATCAATACATTTCCCATTTCCTCATCAAGCAAAAATATGTTTGAACGTTTTTTAAGTTCACCTTATTCCCTTCCTTTTGCCACCATCTACTGAGTTTTCCTTTCCTTTTGATGCCTATATAGTATATCCTAGCTCTGAGCGCCTATTAAAGCGGAACCAATACCAGCCCAAATTTGAATGGTGTGGAAACTGGGAAAAATGTTTTCTTGAAACTCCCATGCATAAATCACATACTGGAGAGACAAAATAAAGGTAAGACTTGAAATTTAAACAACCAAATAGGTTGCAACTTCAAATGATTGCTATATATCCTCCTCAAGGGCCCACAACATGGATTCATAATCTCTGTTTTATTTAACATTTTTACACTAAGGCTGTGAAAAGGATATAACACAAGTGAGTGATAAACTTCATCTTCATCATGCCCTCCCCCCCTCCCCCCCCTACAGCAGATCCTACCCTTCCAGATCAAGACACGGTTTGCAAAAATTTGAACCTCTGCACCTTTACTCTGCATGACCCCCACTGCCATGGTACAAACTTGAAACTACCCTACGGGGGCAAAGATTTCCTATCAATCTCACACATTATCATCTTTTGGATAGTGTTTCTTCAATAGATGTAAAAAAAAAAAAAAAAAAAAAATCCTATTCATATTGAAAACTTTTATCCCTTGCCTTAGAGGAAAGTTAAATCTGCAACTACATTGGATTAATTCCCTTTCCATAATGTACAAATATGCCAAGTTTAGTGGAAATTGGCCAAGTGGTTCAGGAGAGGAAAGTTTATAATATTTTGAACCATATAAAAACAATTCAAATATATTTTAGAAAATCAGAATACAACAATTTCATCCAAAAATAAATTTTTTGGGTTATTCAAGATCGCTGCTCTAGGCAGATTTAAAAAACAATCAAAATCGTACTTCATTTATCCACCTGTTAATGTGGGGTCGTTCACTTTCACACAACACGCTAAGCTGCGTTATATGCAAGTCAAGAATCACAGCTTTAAGTCTAGCACTCAACCCACTCACAATTGCTGTATATCTATTTTTATCCTATTATCTTCAGGTTTCAAACTTGATCAAATATACTTTGAGGATAATGTGGGTAGTTTAATGGAAAATCGAAATTGGTCCTGGCTTCTGAAAAAAAAGTCCCCGGTTACGTAACAGCCATAAACGATGTCACCTCAAGACGTCAATCGCGGCCGTAATAAATGAAAGATTTAATAAACGCAACAGTAAATGACAGCCCTGACAATATATACAACATACAGAGGCAATTTCCGAGAAGACATGTTGTCTATATATACGTTTTTAATTTGATGAGCTGGCTCCCTGCTGCCAAGGTCTCGCGGGTCAACGTCTACGGCAGAAGACAGAAGCGTTTTTGATGTCGGGTATCAGAATCCTCTGTGCACGCATCGCTGGTGCAATTCAAACCTTTGCACACTGCATTAGGATGTATAATTAATAGGAGAATTGACAGTGATTATTACATTGTTCGGAAATAACAAAGATTCCGCTTGAACCTTTTGAGGTTTGTCAGAGTGTTTGAAGTCGAGAAATAAATTCATTACAGGTCTTTGAACAGCATACTTTCATTACTTTGGGATGAATTTAAAATTAATTAGAGAGATTTGAAGTTTTTACTCTTTCTGAAATTTCCCCTTTTTTTTGTCTTTTTCTCCCCCGTAAAGACAATAATTACAAAAAGGCATTAAGTTTTAATGGATATGTGGACTTTTTTTCTGCTGAACAAAATTATACACAAGCATCATTCTCAAATGGTATAGCTTCGGTAAAATGCTGCCAAATGTTGGAAGCTCTGGGGAGATTTTCCTCGGTGATGGATCGTGACAGACTTCAGTAAGTGAACACTTGTTGTGAATATCAATACAAAACAACCCACCGAGCCAATTGTGTGTTCCCCAAAATCAAATACTTCTACAGTTCTAGAGAGATGTGCATCTCAATTCAATAATCAGCCGTAAAATTCCACAGCGTCTCAACAACAACAAAAAAATCTAAAGAAGAAATTTGTGCCAAAAAGCACCTTTAGTAATACACAAAATTGTATCAAAGAGTCAATTATCTAACATCTGATAAGGCTCACTTCCCACATTAAAGGTCTGGCTGTGTTAAACACCCCAATACACAGAGGATAAACATCTCAACAGGCTCATTGTGAAGCACACCTTATACCCAGTGTGACATGTAACACTCGGCCTATTGTTGTGTGAGGTACAGATCAAACAGATCAGAGGAAGAACAACAGGTTATTGTTGTGTTATTAGCAGGTTTTACACCCTAATTTAAACTCCTAAAAAAAAAAACACCAGCCCACTTTCACTGCAGAAATGAAAAATAACATTCAAATTACAAGTGAGAATTTTACATTCTGATGTGAATTTTGCATGTTCCAAGTTCATTATCTCTAGAGGTATAATAATTCATCGTACGGCATTCTCATACTTAAATTCAAGAAGCTCTAAAAGTAACATGCATTGCATGTATAAGATAGGAAAATTACTCCTGTTGATGTACAATTATCATGAAATACAAATCAGAAAACACAACTACATGAATTACAAAATTCAATTGGTACATTAAACCTGGAAAGAATTTTCACTGATTGGAAAAAAAATTGACAGCTGACTTCTTCACAAAAGCCAAATCAAATACGAGCATCTTTGCTACAAAATTAATATAAAACTCTCAAGTCTTTGTAAATACTAGTCTCTGTGTTAATGAATTCTCCATTTCATTACTCATTAATGGCATGTGGAGTAAAATCCTAAACCTTTAAGGAGTTTGATTGATTAAAATCACAGATCGAATTGTTGGAAGAAATGCAGTCAGTCATTATAGGAGTTCAGCAGCATTGATGGCCGAGCATCATAAAAGGCCAAAGCACTGTGTTCTTTATGACAGGAAGTGAACTGAACTTCCTGTTCTTGTTAATTAGGGGGATACCCTGCAATGCCGAGATGGATGAACCCCAAGATGTGAACAACCACTAGGTGATAGTTATTATCAGCTTAAATCTCAAAACAAATTTTCTCCGCAATATATGACATATGTGTCCATATTCAAAGATCATTGGCATAACTGATTTCCTTCTAAACATCTATATTAAGTCATGTGTGCATCTGCAATGCATCAAAAAGTTTTATTTTGATTCATCATTTAAAATGATAAATAAATATCTATGTTGCCCCTATAACATTCTAAGAACACAAAAACTTACAAAATCCACATCCCCTTATATCATGCTATAAGGTCAGAAGAAAGTGATCATTTAGCTAGAGTGTCTGAGTGACATATAATACTTTATATGTTTTTTTTTCCATTATAATATGTTATGCGCTTCATTGGCTATCGGTTTCCTTGCTATCCGACACTACTACAGACTGGGAATTAAGCTTCTTCAAGACCTGATTTAACACCACAGGTTTCGCAGCCTCCTGAATGACTTCAGTAAATCGTATATACTCTTAACACCCCAGGTTTCACCGCATTCTGATTGACTTCCACACATCGTACTGACAAGAGCTGGGTGAGGAAGCCATCCAAATGCCACACGTCTATTACCGTAGACACCTGAACATGCAGAGTGGCAAACACACCTGTCAGGGTTCATCTACTGATGTATCTTCACATCTGGAGGTAGAGATCAGATACTGTGTTTTCATATTACAAGAGCAATCCGAGATTTCTAACCTCCGCCATAGTTACATTAATTCTTCTGGATGCAGGATACAGATCTCGATCCGGATTGCGACCAAAATTTAATGGAGACTTTCTTAGACCAAGATACATCTGTGTACCAATTTTCAAAGTGATCTTACCATTAGTTTTTGCATGAAGTTGCAAACAGAACAAATCTACAAATAAATAAATAACCACCTTCCTTAGCGGAGGTAATACTATCATGTACTGGATCCAAATTTTACAATCATGCTGTATGTGTATACAAGGATGTACAATTTGCATATGTAACAATAACAAGAACCCAGAACTTCTGGCACATCACCTCAGTTCTTACAATCATGCTAAAGGGTTCACCCCATTCTTGGGATAAACATTTCAATATATGACTGGGACACCCATATATAATTTTTCTTGGAATGGTTCAACCCCCCTGTTCACATAGGCAATGTCTATTGCTTTCCTTAGCTAACACAATCCTTTCACCTGATCAGTAGATCAGTGCAGCTGAAATGTCGTGCCAGAAGTCTCGAGTTCGATCTTCAGCAGAAGCAAACGCCTGTCTCTGTTATACGTACAATGTATCACTTGATATAGATTAAACCCATTTCCTTTCTATATGCCTATCTATATATTCCTTTCTATATGCCTACTCTATATTATTCATATCTAAAGAAAGCCAGACAATAAATGGATACAATTACAGTTTGCCTGTGGGATCTATTCATTTTGCGAGATTTTTCGTTGCCTGCAATGGGACCATGAATCTGATCTGTTTCTTTTACATACAGTTGAACTTCAGTATCTTGAACACTGTTATCTCGAATACCATGGCTATGTCAAGTGATTCGAAAGTCCCAGCCATACCTATAGTTTCTAAGTATTTACCCTTAATATCTTGGATCCACAGATATCTTGGAAGTTTTTTCTTGGTCACATCGAGTTCAAGATAACAAGGTTCGAAAATACTTAATTCTAAAATTAATAACTTAACAGTTATCTTCATAGTGTTGTGAAAAAAAAATAATACATGTATTGCCAACCCATCGAAATAATATTTAAAGAAATTGTTAGAATATTAAATTTCCATCAATGGGAACTGCTCCGTAGAGTAAATTTGTAACAGCAAGGGGGGAGAATGTTACGGACCAAATATGATCTGGGATCTGTACCAGAGAAGGAGTGGGTCTTTATATAGTTAAGAGCTCCAGCAGCTGAGCTATTTAGTCACCAAGGAACGAATCCAGCTAACTGTCACACGTAATTTACCAGTCCCGCGATTTACCAGTCGCAACGAGTTGCCTGAGAATGACCGCACACTGTAACAATGATTTACCAGAAGTCTGAGAGAGACGGAGTTTACACAAGCCAGCTATGACCCAGTGATGGACAAACAATTACTTCCTATCCCAAATCAATACTCAAATGTTCCTGTCCTGAAAAAGAAAGGAACAAGATCAAGTGTCAAAGCAATTCCAAAAGCAATTATCAAAACGGCTACTAGTGCTGAATCTTTCCACTCTATCTTGGGTTCACCCTCATTAAATACTTATTCTCCTGGATGGAACACCATTCCAATTGAGACGACCAAAGCAGAAATTGTAACACAGCCTTCTCTCTGCATCATTGAGTGAACAAAGCATTAAATTGCCTGATATGAAAGAAAACCATACATCTTGGAGGAGGGAAAGGTTCATTAAGCAAAGACCTCAAAACTTGCTGATTCTTCATATTAATAGATGCCATAAAAGTACAACTTTATATAGTATATGCAAATAGAAGAACCCACATCCATGTCCTGCGTAACAAGAGCACAAACTTTAATGTCACACTTGAAATATTCAAAAACTAAACCAANTCCACATCCATGTCCTGAGTAACGAGAGCACAAACTTTAATATCACACTTGAAATATTCAAAAACTAAACCAAACCCCACTTCCCAGTCTTCACGAAAAACTTTTTGATTCACAACCACTTCGGGCTTCCATGCATTTTATTTCTGCAGGCCCGAACAATTTCTTACAAGCCCTTGCAGTTTTTTTCCCTAGTGCACTGTATATTGAGTGCAGACAAAGTTGCACTGTCATCAACAAAGGTGTGTTTGAGAATCTGAAGAAATCTACAATTGATCGTCCACACATCAACAAAGCAGGCAGTTGATGGAGGCAATATAAATTCTTCTACACCCAGCTTAGACAGCTAGGACAAAATTTATTCTATTCTCTTCTAACAAATGGCCAACCTTGCAAATATTTTTCATAGAACTGTGGTCAAGAAAGATAAGGTAAACAGAAAAATCTCTTGAAATCAATGTGTGATCCCCCTGGTTTAGGATCCTTTTTTGGCCATTAACTCATTGAAACCGGACACCATGAGCTTCAAATTTTGCATCAACTTAATGAGGATGTTCCAGACAGTGAATTTTATTTAGTTACAACACCACTAGCATCATCAACACATTTCAGCAGTGGCTGTTTTTCATGGTAATGGAAATTACATGCAATTGTAGAATTATCTTTTGGGACCACAGTTATCATATTACAAGCCAATGGAAAATGTGAACAAATAGATTTTTTCCCTTTGTCATCTGTCATGAAACAGGGCTTAATTTGGAAAGGAATTTCTGCTTTTTTTATTGGACATGCATGTTGATGCTGTAGTACCATATATATAGTGAGGATTTACTATTGGCATTATTTGTGAGGGTGTTGACATCGCTAAAATTGAATATCGCTAACGATCTATTTCATATAATTGGTAACAATGATCTTTCTTGGAATTCCAAATTTGTGTTACACTGAAAATTACACTTTATACGATAACACTAAAAACTTTATTTACTGGTAATCATAGAAACCTATGGCTGATCACACTGCGGTGATAGTTAAACATCACAGAAACGTTAATAATTAACCAAACATTCAACTCAAACATTATGTGACTTCTATATTATATCTATGTAGTGGTTCTATCTGAATAATTGTTTTATTTTTATCAACAAATATCTGAAACTACCAATGTTCAATGAAATTCTACACAGAAAGCAGCCAACAGACAAAACACTCGGTGATCATCCCCATATGGGAGGATTTCACTGCCCCAATTAAGTGTCTGGAACCATGACAAGTGAATATTTGGAGGGGCTTGTTCCCTCTGCAG
>CAJDSM010017235.1:0-15121 GCA_903981925.1 Ostrea lurida | reverse complement strand
CCCTATTGGGGCCCCATCGTACCTCTGGGGTACTTAAAATTGATTATTCTATGCACAGGTTTCGAGAAACGAGCTCTTCTGTGTAGGAGTTGCATTTAGTGGAACTTTTAATGTCGAGGTGGGACAGAGTGGGCCCACAGTCAGTGGGGAATTAAAAGCGGCCTCCCTTTAAATAAATGTAGAAAATACACAAAGGTTTAACGAAAGTTAAAACATAAAAACAATGTCATATTTGCAAGTAATATCTTGGATATGACACCTACGGCAAACAAAATAACGTGATATAATAGGAATTCCATGTGTTTAATTACTCTCTAAATTTGTATCACTTATTAAGTTTGTGTATCAATCAATTTCGGGTGATGAAACAGCGTATGAGAAACTTACAGGGTATATTCACTTATTTGTCCCACTCCCGCATGTAAAGTAATTCTTTCATGCCTTACTATATATATATATATATGAGAATTTTCCAAAGGGATATAACTCATATATCTCCAAACCAGGCAGCGTATTAGCCAGGCCACTAGTGCATCTTTTCATGTCATACTAAGAAATTTTCTCATTTAGGCAGATACAGGTCTGACTCCCGCTTATTTTGAAATGAAATACATGGTAGAAATGTCAGACTAAAATATCTTGCTTTTATGACCCTGAAAACTTCTCTTCTTGTCCTATCTGTCCAAATGCACATTGCTGGTGACTGAACCAAAACTTTGACCTGCCTGAAATTGATTAAAAATCTTTGAAAATATCATATATATATATATATATTAATTATTTAAATATATATGAATATTATATATAAATAATGACTGCAAGAGAGGGTTACACTGGAAATTGTCACCCCGAGAAAACCATTGTTGACCGAAGTGTCAGCCGAGGTCAACAATGGTTTTCAAGGGTGACTATTTCCACTGTAACCCTCTCTTGCAGGCATTATTTATTATATTATACTGAATGTCATGAATTACAAATTCTAATGCAACTGTTTTGATCAAATTGGCCAATGTACTGTGTAAATTCGCATTAAATTAACGAGATAGAAAGCTTTCGATTGTGACGTCATAATACTGTGACGCAAAAACATAACGTCAAGCATAAACATTGCAAAACTTGACTACGTAAGATGTAAACATCAAGAAAAATTGTGTAGAATGGGAACACCTAGCGTCTCATTTGTGATTTGCGACCATTAATGCTGATTTAACAATTGCAAACATCCGCTTTACCGGCTCTGCTTATGCACACTAGAATGGTGAACTGTACGCGCACTAAAATTTCGCGCAGTCAACATTTTTTTAGAATAACACCCGTTGTCAAGCAATGTGGACCGTTTGTTACGTTCTCACACACTGTGGGGCGTGGTTTGATCATTCAGCGGGTGACATGTCTATTTTATCAAAGGTTTCTCAACCAATCAGAATCAAGTATTTTACATGAAAGTATAATATTCAACATTATCACATAACTTGATTTAATCAACAAATTAAAGGGATTTACTTTTCTCCCCTTCCTTTTGTATTTGCAGCATCCATGAGACATGCGTGCTCATTATAATAGTCCTTCTATTGCTCTGCTTAAAGTGGCTTTGTGTCAGTAGTGTTTAGGAGTGAAAAAATGTGACCAAATACTCTCTGCTCAGGAACTTGATTTACCAGTAAAAATGATGATGCAGTGGAGATTGCTTTCAAGATTAAACAGACAGTACACACAATATGATAGTGAGATACGATGTCAATTAGCCTCCAAAGTTTGAGTACAATGCGACTTCAAATCCCAGTGGTTCTTCAAGTTTAGTTCAAATTTTTGTTTGTCCACCCAGGCACCCACTCCCCAATTTTCTAAGAGAGATAGGCCATGTATTCTCCAGTCCAAGTGTTGATGAAACCATGATCAAGACGTCTTACATTAGAGAGTCACAACCTATATCAGTCCTATTACCCAGTACATCAATGCTACATTTAGAGTATTGTAAATCCGTCAACACAGTTACATTGCACCAACACCCCCCCCCCCCTTCACAGAGAAAAAAAGCATAACAGTCCTAGTTTAGGGGCAGTGCGCAAAACACACACACAAAATAATAAACTAATAATATATATGCTTTTTCATCAAAATATAATTCGAGTTTACAGAAATGATTATACAAATCATTACTGTCATCTTTTGGGCAGAACTTTTGCTGATCTTATACTACACCATCACAGACATCCACAGACATGCCTCTATACTCTCCAGCTGAGCATAGCAAAGAAAGTCAAATGTCTAAAACACTTATGAATGATACAGGGCTAGATATGATTATTTTTTAATATCTACTTCACAAGTTGGAGGTGAAAGGTGAAGTACCACAAATTCAGACCAATGCTTTTGCACATACTGCCACAGCAGTAGAGATTCTTTTAATGCCCCAATGCCTGCTGCGACAAGGGACCTCTGTTTATAATGTCAATTGGAGAGAATAGAGTCTGATTCTCACTTCTAAATGCTGAGCATTTGGCAAGGAGCAGCTTTGTGAGGCCATGACACGAATAGGGCTCTAACTCATGACCCCTTGGTTACAAAAAATTAATCTATGTTTTTTGGTTAACTTTATATACATGTAATAGTCAGCGTCATCTTCACCTTATGTGTTATTTGTAAAAGTTTAATGTCACCGGATTACGAAAGTGTTGCAAACTAGAAAACTGACATGTTCTGATGGTCAGCAAGGGCCCCGCCGAGGGCTATCAAAGGAAAAGTGACATCTGTCTGGGGTGCTGTGAACCCAGATTTTATACACTTCTGCCTCTTCTTGCAGAGTACAATTATGCAAAGTTTCAAAACTGTAAACAATAAAACTTTTTGAGTTATCGCATCACAACGAAAATGTTTGATGAACAGACGGACTGACAGACAAAACAAGTGCTGTGCCGCTGTGGACCCAGAATTTATACACTTTTGCCTCTTATTGTAGAGCACAATTGCGCAAAGTTTCAAAACTGTACGATAAAAACTTTCTGAGTTATCGCATCACAAACTTCGGTTATCGTATCACGACGAAAATGTTGACAGACAGACAACGGACAGACGGAACCCAGAATTTATACACTTCTGCCTCTTTATTGTAAATACAATTGTGCAAAGTTTCAAAAACTGTACGATAAAAACTTTAGAGTTATCGCATCACAACTTCAGTTATCGCATCAAGACGAAAATGTTGACGGACAGACGAACGAACGGGTGGAACAGAACCCAGAATTTATACACTTCTGCCTCTTAATGTAAGAGTACAATTGTGCAAAGTTTCAAACTGTCGATTTAAAACTGTTTGAGTTATTGCGTGATTTGCGTCACAACTAAAATGTTGACGGACGGACAGACAGTGTGATTACTATAGGGCACCGGCATTTCATGCGGGGCCCTAATTAGATATAGTTCAGTCGAGGAAACTTACTACCAAATAAGTGCGTTCTTGAGCGTTGAGGAATCATCCAAGGAATGCCAATTGTATACTCCACTTGAGATAATTCATTCTTAGAAACATTCATGAATTATATACTGTGGAATCATCATTGTTCGTGGGGGACCAATGTTCGTGGATTTCGTGGGTCACTCTTACCCACGAATTTACGTCCCCACGAACATGCTTTATTTTTCTTTTAATCTTTATAAGTATTATGCCGTTCGCATTATTTATCATTTACCCACGAAATTACGTCCCAACGACCCAGCAGAATTTTTATTACCCACGAACATTGGCCCCCACGAATTAAAATGATTCCACAGTACTATTATCATCTAGATTGTGTTACTTCGTGGTACAAATTAACAAATATTCAACAAAAGTTCATGCAATGAAATCCTGGATGTACACACATCTAATATTTACTAGTCCGATCGTTGAGGAACTGTGATAACTAGTTAAATTAACTAGCCCCAAGGACATATGCACTTTACAAATCACTAGCCCATAATTTACGGACCGAAAACCATCAATTATTCCGAGCCCTGTGATATCTCAATTAACAAATTGCAAAACACTCCTCAATGAATAATTTGATTAAATGTAAATAATCTTAATTTTATATCAAACCCAAGGTGAATTGTAATCGAATTCATATAGAATTCTCCATAAAATGAATGCATCCAGGCAGGGTTATACAAAAAGTGCTGGCCAGGGACTGGAGTTTCATACTTTGCTTGGTGTCATTCAGGACGCCAAGGTCGTGTAGAAAAAAAATCATTAACATAACACCAGAAAGTGTACAGATGGAATGTATTATGTATTCCCCCCAAAAAAAATATAGCATTTTCAAAAATATATTCTGATCACTTTATTTTCAGCCATCTTTAAATTAAGGTAGCCCACTACATCAAGGTTTATACTCTTTATGACACAATGTCACAAGATGGCGATTTTTAAGTGCTTTGTGAAATTGTTTGGTTTGATCAACATTGTTGTATATCATCAAAGCTCAGTAGGTAAAGTGCCGGACTGGTGAATTGCAAGTCCCGAGTTCAAATCCCCCAGGGACTTTTGTTCATATTTACTGAAAGAAATTTTTGAAAATCATATTTTTGCATCTAAAATTCTACATTTTTGACATATATATTTACTATATATCATCATATCTTTCATAATAAAATCATTTCGTGTTGTTTTAAGAAACGTTTCCAAGATGTAGTGGACCGCCTTAAAAATGCTAGTTTAAACAATTAGCTGTCGTGATCTAAATTGCTGTGTGGATTAACCTGACTGTTGTATCACATTAGTAATTGGCAAAAACTAGTATTAGTAATCAAACACGATTCACACGGGCATTAACGACAATATAAATGTCCTATGCTTTAAAAATTTACAGACAAAAGGCAGAGGAAATTCTAGCCTCACGTGCGCCACCTTCCAAGTTCTTTCACTAAAACTGTTAGACTAGTGATGCCCAGTGTGGTATTGTAATGAACTTTTCTTACCATTCAATAAGTAGAGTGAAATTCTTAGAATCTCACGTTCGTAATTAGTGAAATTATGGCAAAAATGTACACAGGCTCCCGGCAGTCCTTTGTTATCGAGCTGTCAAAATTGTTCACAATTTCATTGGCTGCAGCGTATCGGGATCTCGAGTCCGATCCAAAGGACTACAGGAGGTGTCAAAAACAATCCTCCATATATGTGCGCTGATTATAAAAAGTTTGAGTTTGATCGTACTTTGCCTTAAGAAACAGGGCAAATATTCAGTTAACGCGCATCAATTCAATCAATTCTCACAATGATTGAATAATTGTTATCTTCAATTGAATTTCAATAGATGCGCGAAATATTTTTAAAATGATTCTTTTAGAGAGAGCAGCTATGCAATTAGAGATTAGGTCAATTCAGCATATTCAAAATTGAAAAAAAAAAAAAGAAAAAAAAAAAAAAGATTTCTTTAAATGAATTGTTGCTCTCTTTAAAATAATTGATGCACACTGATGATAAAATAAATAGTCTTTATTCAATAAATACATAAAAAGTACATGTCAGGGGTAACTCATGAAAGCTGACAGCCTTATTTCCAATGGGGCCACGGTACGGGGTCATTGTGTGGGAGGAAAACGGGGTACCCGAAGGAAACTCACGTGTCCGAGCGGATGACCGTCACACTAGCTCAACTCCATAAACAAAAGAGTTAATTGTACATATAAATATATTTTTTAAATATATCTTCTATAGAATCAAAGAGATTAGCATATATCAATTATACCTCCACGAAATTCCAAATGCACGAGCTACAATTCCAGCCCATCTATGCGCGCATCAAATCAATTATTGCTTTAATCAATAGAATTGATGCGCACAAATATTAGATATAGCGCGCATTGGTTGAATCAATGCACGCATCCCTTGATTATGACGAGAGCAATTATTGGATTGTATTGATTCGCACATCGATTCAATAATTGAATGTATACCTTACCCGGTAATATAACCAGAGATAGCTTCATTGATTCTATATTGACAACTCCATATTAATCAGACAGCGTTGACTCCAGTTGTTCAAATGATATACTCGGGTCACCTGGGGTCATCATCGAGGAACAAAGTTTTATATTTGAATACACAAGATAAGTAAATGAATAACGTTAGTAGTCACAAAAGTGACATAGCCTGATAATCAAACCATGGTTTAAATTAACCAATGATATTCTTTTTAATAAGCCAAAATAATAAATTCTTGGGATACATTATACATATACAATGCTAATGAAAACTTATACAACACAAAGGGAAAACAAAAGGACAATACAGAATTCATACAATATAAATGTAGAATAAAATATACACGTTGAAAATTGCGCAATTCTTATAATACAGATGAAAAATTATTCAGTACAACTAAAAATATGAAATATTGCAACTTTTGGCATGTCGTGTGCAACTCATTTACTTATTCGATATCTCAGTGAATACAGTAGTGTGTGTGTGTGTGTGTGTGTGCGTGCGTGCGTGTGCGCGTGCGTGCGTGCGAGTAGGTGAGGATCATCGATCAGTGATCAATTGCATAACTCCTATAAAGAATACATGAAGAGTAGAGCAAACACGGACCCCTGGACATACTAGAACTCAGGGTAGGACCAGGAGTCTAGAAGGAGTAAGCATCCCCTGTCAACCGGTCACACCCGCCGTGAGCCCATTTGGTATGAAACACACATCAGACAGCATTTTACCCAATGGCGGGTTGTATTATAAATTAAATCGTCATCAAATTTGTAAAATGCTGACTTTAAGCGAGACTGCTGAAACCCCGTAACGTTAATGTCAGTAGCCTGTCTCATTTCAAAAATTTAAACTACAGCCACCATACTGCACCAGAAACACCCGTGACCCTGTCCAGATTCCACTAATATACAAGTATCTTCACAGAGCCAGCAACAGGAGCCCCCGTGGTACGAACGATACACTCAGTGATATGTAAATCCGACTTTGGCCACACATCCCTTGGTTCCAGCTACCCATATTGTATCGATATCCATGCTGATGGCCAGGGCACTTATCGCAGAATCTGCAGCTGAAAACGCCTGCAAGAGAAGCCCATTCTTGTCGAGAATTTGGACGTCAGACTCGAGGCGACTAATGACGATGATGTGAGAATACTGGTCACAACATACGTCCCAGGGAGACATGGAAGAGTACTGAAACTTTAGACTTCCGGCGGAAGAGAGAACACACAGGCGACTGTGCTGGTCTTGCATTTTGTCGATGACACAAATGTCAGAGTTAGCATTCTCTGTCACCTTTCTTGGAATGGTAAATAACCGACATCCGATACTCTGAACAATGCGCCCACTGATGGACAGTCTAAATACCCGGGACTTAGGATGACCGTTTACAGTACTATCTTCCAAACACGCTAAATACTGACCCTCTCTGGTCATGCAGACGGACGTAGGTTTCAGAGGACTAGTGTTGATGACTTTTGAGAACTTTCCATCTCTGGAGAGCTTGAAAATTACCTTCCCGACGAAATCCACGCACAAGAGGCACCCATCTTGTGACCTGGCAAAGGTACACGAAGCCACTACACCAAAATCTTTCGCACTTACAATATTTCCTTCATGATCCAGAGCAAAATTCTCAGTGGAACCTCGAGGGTGAAGCCAGATCCGATTTCCAAGTGAACATATAGAGCTTATGTCATCCTGTATTTTAGTGTATGAGAGCACCCTCCTCTCTTTGATGACAATTTTTGGGATATAATCGGAAGTGGAGCGACCTCGTCGTCTCATGAGATTGACGCTACCAAACATCCGTTCTATCATTCCGTCTTCTATGTCTCCCGTTTGAAAAGAGGAAACACCTTTGTATGATTCTACGTCCAGGTCATTAGTTTGTTTGATGTACTTTTCTAGCTGACCATTCGCCGTGATCACTTCAGAATCGCTTCCTCTTTGTGATATTTTTTCGCATTCTTTTGAGAGCCCGGACAAATTCCGGAAGTCCTCACGAAGTTCCTTCTCGGCCTCTATATACGACTGAAAACTTTGTTCCACAGCTTCTTTGAGTTTGGTCTCTATTTTCCTCACGCTTGATAGAATGGTTGTGCTCTGCCTTTCGATATTTCGCAGCGTTTCAGTCTTCTTCTTTTGGTTTTCCTTGGAGATGTATTCAACATCTTGCAGGGTGTTGTTCAGTTTGGGAAGCGTCTTCTCGTGGACCTGCTTCACGTTCTTGGAGAGAGAGGCGCGTTTCTCGTCTGCGACGTCTCTGATTTTGCACCAATCGTGAGACTTGTGCTTCTTGAGGACACAATCAGTGCACACCAATATATCACACGTTCTACAGTATAGATTCAAAATTTCTAGCACATGATCAGCACACATTCCGGATAAAGTATCACCAGTGGATTTAGTAGACCTGGCCGTCAGTTTGGAGTCTGACGTGTGCAGTCGTTTTCGGGACATTTTGTAGGCTTGTTACACACGGGACGCGTTTTCCATGTTTTCACATATCATATCCCAAAATTCCGTTGGATGTGATCAAGGTAACATGGACAATAAACAAATCAGGAAACGCCGCAATGACTTTATTGTATTTATTGAAAAGACTTTGCTAAAATGAACACAGACTAAAGAATTCAACTGAAGCCATTTAATTAGCCTTTCTCTAAATTGACTAGTGTATTGTGTCTTTAAATACTAGTACATGCACATAGACCTAGGAGAAACGAATATTCCAGTTTTTGGAGATTCTGTGTTCACATTTTTCAGAGGATCGCTCTATCATATGAATACAAGAGCCCCGGGACAAGACGCGATCAGAGATTGCAGACCTCCGCCAAGGTTACACTATTTAGATTGCAGACCCGCCAAGGTTACACTATTTAGATTGCAGACCTCCGCCAAGGTTACACTATTTAGATTGCAGACCTCCGCCAAGTTACACTATTTAGATTGCAGACCTCCGCCAAGGTTACACTATTTAAAGTCATCAGGATCCAGGACCCGAATCGCATCTTCCTTAGTTTTTGCCTGAAGTTTCTAAAAGGCAAAGTAACCAACAAGCAAATAAACTCCGCCGATTTTATAACCTCCTTAACGGAGGTAATGACGATCTCAAGGTGCTTATCTTTGGTCTGATACACTGGGCATTGCTATATATAGATGCATTTTTGCGAGTTTCAACACTTGATATAAGAAATAAATCTTATATTGTTTCGGGTGATGCAGGTTATCACCGAATTTTAGACGGTAAAACTCATCAATGCGCGAATTGATGAAAAGTTTTACCGTCTAAAATCTCGGTGATAACCTGCATATCACCCGAAAAAATATAAGATTTATTTCTTATCATTTAATTTTATATTACAACAACAAAACAATGTCCATTAGACTTTATTTATTGTTCAGGTACGTGATCGAAAAAACCAATGAGAATCGGCGCTTGGTGATCACGTGAAATAAAATTAAATGATACTAATTTCTGCGTTCGCAGATCCTTCTTTTTATTTGAAATGACCAGGAAGAGTGGAAGAAAGCAGTGCATGATTAAGTTGGTGATTAAAGCTCCGAAGAGGTGGTATTGGTTACCATGCAGTGGTTGAAGTTCGAAGCTGAAGATTAAAAAATACGAGGCTCCAAATTAACATGAATTAAAATAGTTGAAGATTTTGAAGATATCATCACTTTGATTATACTGTGTCAATGAATGAATTTTAATTACGCGCATCGAACACCAAATGATTTGTTGCGCTCATCAAATCAATTATTGCACTCATTAATGATGCGCACATAAATATTGTGGAATTGTTGCTCGAGCTCGGTATAAATGATTTGATTATCTTTATTATTATAAGTTAAAAAGACTATTATATGAATTAATGTGCGCATTATTTGAATTACAGTTGAACTTCGATATCTCGAACACTGGTATCTCGAATACCATGGTTATATCGAACTGATTTGGAAGTCCCAACCAACTATTCTCTTAGTATTTCTCGAATCCACGGATATCTTGAAATTTGTTATGGTCCCATCGAGTTAGAGATAACGAGGTTCTACTGTATATGCGTTCTTCAACTGAATGTCAACGCGCATTGCTGTAATTCAATTCTTGATATCATCAATTTATCTAAAGAGAGCAACAATATTTAACTATGACGCTCATCAATGTAGCAGAATGTAACCAGAGTAGATCTTCAACTGAATAAAATGAATAAACATTTTCAAATAATGGAAATATGTGTAAGGTTATGTTAATTTGGCAAAAATTGTTTGAAACACCTCTCTGTACTTTGACTTTTCTTACTGTACAATGGTTCCCTTAATTAACATATGATTTTAAAAAACCATACACACACGCACACACATTTACGCTACGGGTCACTTTCGTTTTATAACGCCCCCCCCCACACAGCACACACAACAACGATACACAAGGGGACAGTCAGACACTAACCTTGATTAAAGAAAAAAACCTGAATACCTAAAGATGCTTTTGTTCTCGAAAAATTTATAGATGACGGGCGACCAAAAAAAAATAATTTTTGTTTTAAATTCAGAAAGGGTACACGTGTTCGTAGTTTACTTTAGAACTGTTCTGTACATCAGGAATTTTGAAGTCGGGATCGGCTGTTTTATTTTTCGAACCGGAAACACGTATCCTACGATAACACACTACACGATTACATTGGGAAGTTTGCCGTTGGTTTGAACGTAAAAAGGTATACTTAGTATGCGTATAATGCATTTATAAATTTCATATGCCTTTTTAAGAACTTTTGGAGAAAACTAACACATATCACCTATGAAGATATGAGCCTTTAGAGGGATACCCACTAACCTAGTCCAGCTACCGGTATACAGGTCCAGCACAATCTCTGTATTTACTATATGGATTTATTATGCTATATCACAGGAGTCTGAAGTTTTTTCAATAATAGAGCTTAAAATAAAAAAAAAATAATACACCACCTACTAAAAAAACTTGGTGGCATAATGGACAATGCATTTGCTGTCCCTAGATTTAGAACGAGAACTTTTAGAACACAGTAGGGCATTATTCAGGAAACATACGTATATTACAGGCTTTTTTATTGAATTTTGACTAAGCTCTATCAGTGTAATGTACTACTGAACCAATCTGATTAAAACCAAATCTTTGATCCGCTCCGATATTCTGATGTCACTACAAAGCAACATCAGAATATTGGTCTGGTTTTAATGAGATTGCCACTGAATTCACAAAACAGAAAAAAGTAATGCTTTTTGTTTGATACTGTATAGATGCTGAAGATAAAATAAATCATTCATATGAAGTTGAACAACATATAAAACAAAATGAAGCTATTGTAGTCTATAATGAGTATTGCCAGTTGAGTTAGTAGTCGTTAAACGATTACCCATATACTTGTTGAATATTGCAGACTACAAGATGATCTCGGATGTACAGCTGGCCATCTTCGCCAATGCTCTTGGAGTGACGTTATTCCTACTGGTCGTTCTGTATCATTATGTGTCAGTCAACAATGTCAAGAAGCATGATTGATAGGAAAATCATGAGGTTTGTTGTTTTTTATGCCTCTGGAATCAAAGAATTGGATGCATGTAGTGTTTGGTCTTTATGTTTATCTGTCTGTCTGTGGCAAAAACTTTCATCTTGGTCATCTCTTTTACACCACATAAGGTTAACCTTTTATAATTGGTCTATGTATGACCCAGGGTTTGGAAATCTAAAAAAAAAAAAAATAATAAAATGCAACACCCACCCCCCACCCCCCCAAAACAAACTTTAACCATATATTTTACAACATAAGAGGTACAACTTTCTTATTTGGCATGCATATTTCTGGTTGCAAGACATTTGCATTGGTACCAGTCTATGGCCCACTTACAAAGAATCCAAATATATGCTGTATCTTTAAAACCACAAGGCACTGCTTTCATATTTAGCATGTGCATTTCTGAGAGAAAACCTTTCCATTGCTAATTTGCTGACCATGTGACCTTGAAATTAACATCTGACCTACTTTGAAAATTATTCACTAAAATGAAATTCATTTTGTTTTAATCAGGGGGCATCATCAGTGTTTCACAAACACATCTTGTTTTTGTTTTGGTAATGTAGCTAATTGTAAGATATAGTGTATATGCAGTTACTAAAATCACATGGTGTATATGCAATTGATCATAACAATTGTCTTTCCCTTTCTTTCCAGATGCAGATCCACTTTGATAAATGGATGTTTCTAGTAGATGAATGAATGGGCTGGTGTATTGTGTAAATGTTATCATTTGTTAATTAAATCATTTGTAGTTAACAGTCCTTTCTTGTTGTCTATATGTGGGCATATCATTTTATAACCCCTGCAATCAAAGTTTGGGGGGTATATAGGAATCACTGTCTGTCAGTCAATCCATCTGTCTGTCTGTGCAGATTTGTTCTTTGATGTAGGCATACCATATTTGGAGCAGTAGATCTTGGATACACCATGTAGAACTCCAAAATTTTTACCACCCGATAAACTGTCATTTATACAAAAAATAATTTGGTGAAATTTCACTTTTACCCATTTCACAAGGCCGATTTTCACCTTTGTGAAACTCCGAGAAAATCTTTAAAATATCGTCTTCTCAAGAACCAAAAGAAACAATATTTACCCAAAAGCTTCCTGATATAAGAGTAGATTCAATTTGATCAAATCATGCCTCCCAGGGGTAGGGTGGGGATCAGAGTTTTGCATAAAATTTTCTTCTCAGAGCTTTTCTCTGATCCAGGGCCAAGGTCACTCAGGTGAGCGATATGGCCCATGGGCCTCTTGTTTGAAACTGAGTTAAATGCAAAGACGGACATGACAAACACTATATACCCTGTCATAATCATGGCGGGGCGTAAAAATTGTTAGCAGTATCTGGAATTCATTCGTAGGAGTACGAGTGCAAAGCTTAACACCACTAGACTGCTTATGACTCACAATTGTGTTCTGCGACAGTTAAATTAAGAAATAAATTTCATTTTAGAAAATAAGTGAGGGTATGAACTGCATCCTTCATACAGCACACAAAAGCAAATTTTCGTGACTGTTTTTCTTTCTGGAAACGGAGTAGAGCTATGGACAAATAAATTCTTTGTATCATATACATACATAAGATTACACCTTAATTTTGGACAGTCTATTTTATATCTGTTATATCATAACTCCAATCAAATATTCAACAGCCGTTGTAAAAGTAGCTATGTTGTACGTGATGTGACATATCCAGCGTGTTACGGTCTATTGATGTCTGATAACACATGTATATACGGATAACATTCAACCTCAAATTATGTGCGAGACATCTAGATTTTATTTCCAGATTTAACGGATAACAAAGCACGTCATTAATTTCAGAAGTCAAATTAGATTTGAACAACATAAATGATGACAATAGAACATGCTCTTTCACAACACTCATGTCTAGACAATTTCCGAGTTTTGTACAGTGTGTATCACTGAATAGAGTTGTGTCTGTTAGACAAGACAAGGCTGTAAATGCAAGTAGAGCTCATGTATATCGGTAATGATCACTTCATTGTCAGTTTTTCTGGCGGCGGATTTTGATGTAATCATGCTATGGAAACATTGGCAGCCGTGAAGTATTTCTGTAGAAAGCTCTGAGCTCGTTCATCGAGACCTCTTCCTATCAAGGGAGCAATCTGCAAGAAATAAGAACAGTGTTTATGAAGCAAGTCATCACCATCTCATCATATATCTTCCAGAAAATATTTATTGAAATATTTAAATACAGTTAAACTTCGGTATCTCGAACATTGATTTCTCAAATACCATGGCTATGCAAAGTGATTTGGAAGTCCCAAACATTTATGTTTTATGTATTTTACCCTTGATATCTCGAAACCCCAGATATCTCAACGTTTTTCCTCAGTCCCATTGACTTTGAGATAACAAGGTTCGACTGTACTTAATGATTACAGAAAGACACTTGTAGATTTTGTTTCGTCAATCCGTCAAACTATCCACAATCACTTTCACTATGACACAATATCTTCAATAGTTTTCAACAGGAAGTTTTAATATTTTATACAAAGGTAGTTGAACTTTAAAAAAAGCCACCTATCTCTGATTTTACAAAGCATGCAATATGTTATGATTGTATTATGATATGCTGAAAAGTTTTCAACATAAAGCTTTAATTTTTTACTCAAAAGTAGTTGACCATTAGTGAGAGACACTCATATTTTATGGAGCCCTGAGGTCAAGGTCACAAGAGACCTCCAGTCAGTTTTCTATTTTGCTACTGAAGTAATAATACAAACCTTTCCAGGATTTGCTGCAGAAAGTTTAGCCAGTTGTTTCGCAAGGTAAATCTTAGCATCAGGTACTGCTTTTGCAAAAGGGTCGATTTCTTTTTTGCCAGCGAATGCTAATTGGGAGTACACTGTTTGGTAGCCTACAATAATCAATAAAGGTTTAAATTCCTATAGTCCTCTCTTAGAGAACAATGTAAGATCAATGAACTGCTTAGAATTTGGGGTTACAGAATTCCTTGAATGTGTGAACATATATTTGTTCCGCATAATACTTGTTCCCCCTGGAACAAATCTATAGAAAATAAAAGTTCTTGGGAACAAAAATGTATAATATTATTTCCACCTTTATAAGATTTGTTCCTGGTAATGAAATTCATATGGTTCCATAATATTTGTTCCTATATAAAGAATGAATGTCATGTGATTTTTTTCACCTGATTGCAGTTTAAATACTTGCTCACTCACCTGTTTTGACCATTACCTGTACATGTAGTATATAAAAAAAGAATGGAGGCTGAAGAATACAATAAACTGTTCACATATTTAAATGATGGATCATATTTCTAAACAAGGTAAGAAATATTATTTTACTATTCTATCATTATATGTACCAATTTGCTGAACTAAATGGTCTGTGTGTATGTAACAATGAGAAAGTTTACCAGATACATGATATAATTATACAGACAAGAATGTATTTAGATAAAAATGCCTGTTTTATTTATCATCGGAAGTTTTCTTCTAGACATTTGTTTCAAGAAATACGTTTGGATATCATACTTTTTATTCTAAGAACTTTTATCATATACGAATAAATCTGAAACATCTATCTTATAATCATCATGATAACTG
>CAJDSM010017234.1:0-13747 GCA_903981925.1 Ostrea lurida | reverse complement strand
AAATTGTAAATTGAATGTTAACATATATATACATTTCCGATAATAGCGAGCTGAAAAGATAAAAATTAACATGAAAAGGTACATATCGTTAAATTCGTACAAGGGAAAAAATACAGGAAAGAAGCAGTTTCTGTGGTTAACGGTAGTATTTGCCTGTAGAATGTAGCTTGACGCAAATCAAACCATCGTCAGCTAGGAATGATTCAGAGGACCTTTCCGCGAGTAGCGTTATCTTGTCCGTTTCGTTTCCTTTGCTGATGAGTTGATGAAGAGTTGGATAAGTGGTAAAGATATTAAACTTTAATCTTAACAATGCAATACATTGTTTTTATATAAGGTCATCTAATTTTAGCATGAAAGCGGTTTTGAAGTACTCTTCTGTAAAACAGCAAACTGGGGCGTTTTGTTGTTTTGGTTTTTTTTAAATTGTGTGTCACGCGTCTTTTATAAGTATTGCTATTGGTGGGGTATTCCTGTCACACCAACATTCATTTGACATCGGGTGCGTTTGCGGTCCTCTTTGGAAATAAAATCGTACAACTGGCGTTTGAACTGGTCTTTTTAAAAAAATATTACACTTTGACATGTTTGAATTTTAGAAAATTCAAAGTGACCGTTTGGTTGTTGACACATACCAGTTGCCCTCATTATTTGGGGTATATTAACTCATTTTCCACAATGTTCGAAGAGATGGGAAGGTTGCCATGGATAAGTTCGCTTCGTTTCCGTAATCAATTTAAACATTGCTGCGGGAATTTGAAATGATAATGAACATTGTCAAACTTTACTATAAGTGAGGGTCGGACGCGTCGTGCAAGGTGTCATGCAATATTTCTCCTGCAGCGAAGTAGACAAATTGCCAAGTTTTAGTATAAAAGGAGATAGACCTATATATTTCCTTTCGTTGCAATTACGTTACCTACATTTCTAAATGTATTATTTGTAATGGTCAACGACCCGTTTTCCTCCCAGAAGGATGACGCGTACTGCTTTGAAAGTAAACCATCGGTGATCTATTTTGATGTAATCCTTCGCCAGCGCAAAAAGCAGATTGATAAAACGTCTGTTTGTGATAGATGTAGTTGATAGGTGCGCTAACCTATTGAAACATATACTTGGCAATTAATTTGAGATGTAGCTGTTTTTAGAGAGATGCAATCTCGTGTTTCCTTCTTTTCTCATAAACGTGCGAGTTTACTTTGTTTTTAGTTATTCATGACAACAAATTTATTCTTCATTTGTGAATTTACATTACCATGCGAAATTTGTAATTATTGCCTTTGAGCACGTTATACAACACCCGCACACGACCGAGATCTCCTTGATGGTAGTGGTTTTTTATTTCGGCCATCGTGACAATTGCTTTTCTTAGGGGAGGGGGGGGGGGGGGGCGACCTCGCCACCCTGTTTGTATAGAAAACTGTACAAGGTTACAGACAAATAAGGAAAGACAGTGACAGTTCCCAGTATATTAAGCAGCTTCATCATTTTGACATTTAACCAGATTTTTACATCCTATATAGTCCCACCTTTCCAAGTTTCGAAGAATTTCTAAGAAAAACATTGCGCAAACAGTTCTCATATGAGGTTAGGTCAAGGATTACCCCTAGTTTTGACCTAGATAAGGACTTTGATTTGATTACGTGCGTGAAAATTTGTATTTAATCATATAGACTGTATATCTCTTTAACACGTTCATAATTATACTTTAATTTCATATACATGTTTTCACGTGGTTATAGGTAAATGGAACCTTTTCCGCATTAACATTTAACTAAACATATGGTCTGACAAATGGATATATAATTTTCGTTTTATTTCCTGTTTAATATGGAAATTTAATTTAAAACAATGAGTAAATTGTGCAAATAAACATATATTTTTCAATGTTTTGCACCATTATTATTTTGTCACTTAAGGATTGTTAATTTGTAATATTCTTTGTACTTTCGACGACAGAAAAACAGAAGACGATTTTAGAACTTCGTCATTGCATGCATGAAATTGTATTTTTGTTTCATTTATATAAACCGAAATCATTTATAAGCGCATAATTAATAAGTTCCCAAGAAATGGTTGAATGCTGATATATTGTATACATGTATTTATTTTGTTCGTGATAAGAATTATCGAACGTCATTCATAGAAGCATAGATCTTTATCCGATATCAATGCTTGTAGCGCTAAGTTTTTGATCTTGAATACACTATATATACAATCTATCATGAAAGATACTGACATCGATCTGAATATTCCAGTGAGTTGTAATGGGAACATTGACTGGTGGAAGGGTAGTACGTCACGACTTTTTTATTATTGCATTTTTCCGATAAAGGTTTTCGGAGAACATTGACCTACAATCCCTTATTAAATGATCCGGAATGGGTCGGACGTTACCTTTCCGTATTTAGTAGATCTGACACTACAAGGAAGACCCTGACAATTTCTTGGCAAATCTTTCTACTTTCAGGATCGTCATGTACCATCTTTCTGTATGTAAATTGGTGTGTATTGATTGCGTAAAAGATTTTAATGGCCTCATCAAAAGGTTGAAATCCGCAAAGCGCGTTGCCCATAGCTAGCCCGGTGCTGGAGGGAGGCGTATTGGGTAACGCGGGTGTAGAGGACTGTGTCATGGTGTAATTTCTGTTTTTAACACGCGTACTATTGTTCAGGATCAGCTTAGAACGTTAGAATAAGAGAAGTTAAATATTGACAAGAAGTCCTTCAATCTAAAATTTCCAATAAGGTTAGTCCTTCTATAGAGCATTAACCTTCGTGCATGCATATGGGCCATTCAAAACACAACAACGTCCCGTCCCTTCGCTCTACATCATAGAAGTTCGAAATATCAAAATAGCATGTGACTCGTTCAAATTCATTTGAGAAATCTAGCATTGTACTCAAGTCTTGCCGCGAAGCGCGTAAAAATTCACACATATCAGCGATTTATTACATAGTTTATCAATATCATACTGAGTCAAAAATCCAGATCCTTGTCAATCATTCGATGACGAACAAACACAAGCATTTTCAAATTCATCCAGGTGCATGGGCAGGTGCCCCCTTATATATGTCAGAAGAATTCGCGTTTGGGGGCCTTATTTACGCGTGCGTGTGTGTATTGTGTAGGACTATTATTGTAATAAATATATCGGACTGTGTAATTGTCCGAATATGATTTACAATTGTCACATGCGGTGGTCCTTGCTGCAAAGAATGTGTACCTTTACCATGCATTGTCCCCATTATTTTGTGAAACTTAATACTTCATTGATAATTGATAAATCGATAACTACAAAAAGCATCTTTGATTACAAACTTCTAGGGTTTTTTCCTCAATTTTCTAAAAGTTGTCTTTGCGGCAGATGTTTTGTTCTTTCTTGCAAAAGAGTTTCATTTACAAATTGCCCTTTGGTTGCAGACCATCTATCACCTATCCCTTGGTCGGGACGACCGTTGGGGCACCACTGTTGATCTTGGCAACCAGTTCTCTCCATCCCTTTCTGTTCTCTGTCCTCCTCAAGTTGTCGCTCAGTGTCTTTCCGGTCCACTCTGTGATGTTGTTCTCCCATCTCATTCTCTGCCTGCCTCTCCTTCTCAGACCATCTAATTGACTATTTATTGGGTTCGAACCACTCGAGACCAGAGAAAATGCGCAGAAACCTCTATCCACTGGTCAGCACTTTTGTAAAAATACCTTGTCTCGTCTCAACTTGGAGGAAAATGCTTTGCAAGGGTAAAAAATGTTATTGCCATTTGGATTCCAGAATTATAAGATACCATCAGAATCTAGAGCTCTGTTGAGACAGAACACATCTGGTTCAACCAGCTTTATTTTCAAGGTGACCAGAATCGTTTTTAGGGTTTGTTAAATTAAACGAATAGTTTTCCCTTGAACTGTTGCGAATCGTGGAAATTTGAAGAAGTTGATACCGTGGTAGAAAGATCCATTGACTTACTGTGAGGTCTTTGGTAAGCCGTGGCCTAGACGCGTTCTGTCTGTCTAACCCTAACAGTTTCACCAGGCATTAACTTTGCACCAAATATAATATCAAATGAAGCAAGAATATTGCATGGACGCGACAGAGAGCACTTAACTTACGAGATTTATAGCTGAACAGTTGCTTAAGCGTTAGCCGTCACGAAAACTGTGAGACTGTACAGCTCAAGGCAAATCCTAAAATCGTGTTTAAAAGGACGAATATGCACTTTGTCAAAGATGCATTTATTACGCATATTAAGTGGAGTTTATATGTAATAATTAAAGACAAATGACCGTATTGTTCTCAATCACACGACACCCCTGGTTTGAAAAACTGGAATAGACGCAGAATCGCCTTCAGCAAGCGTTAACATTTGTTCCACCGGGAGTTTTAGAACTTCAAAAAATTGCTGTGTATTCAACGTGTCATTAATATGCGAAACTTTGCAGTTTCGTCTCCTGCTGGGCAAAAACTCTCAAAAAACAGGCAATGTCAGCAAGAATTTCTCGCCGAACTCGAACACGGAAATCTATCTCTCACAGGGTCATGTGTCGAGAGGAAATGCGGGTTTGTTTAAAAGAAAACTTATTTAAAACAGCTGTCACCAGAATTTCTGACAACTTTTCGGAACTGTTACTTTTCAAAATAATTAATGTTCTTATCTTTCTGTAAAATGGGGTATTTCCTCTTTGGCGCATGGTACCATGGTAAAACGCCACGTGCCCGAGGCCACGCTGCAGACGTTTGAAGCAGGGCGTAATTCGTCGTTTTTAATTTCAAGAGATTATTTCAATGTGTTATGGTATAGATTAGAACTTTGGCTAATGGGAAAGTGTGCAAAGCTACGTACATAACACGCACATGTAGACAAGATGTCCGATTTTCAAGTAGATTCGGAACTTGGGGTAAAAAGATATAATGACGACAGATATACTTGGGGGTATATCCATAATATCAAACGTGTACCGGTACATGCTTTACATTTGATTCTTGTATTTTGACATCGATGAAAAAGATTTTATTTAATCTGATTTTACCATGATTACGCCGTGTAATACGTCGAGAAAAAAGGCCTGGGGGTGGCAATCGGCTCACGCCAACTGAAGGGACGCGTGAATTTCCGATACTTTCGATAATCAGATTTTATAGCCATTGATACGTAATTTGAGCTCGGGGTCTGTCTCATATCAAAGAGGGCTCGTGAGTGTTAACACATCAATGTCGGTATTCAATTTACATGGTTTTGAAACACAGTATATGCACCGTAGCTAAGCCGTTATTACTATGCGTGCCCCTCAGTCATGCGCACCCCGGGTGTATTCCGTAATGATTTAAGTTGGCCGTTTTTTTTAGGAACTCAAATGGGTCGTAGTATGGTGTGGCGCTGTTGCATCTATTGCATATGTTCTCCATGGTGTTTGTGCCGTGAATTTTGAAAAGTAATGGTTTTACTTTCTTCAAGTCCATGTAACATGGAACCATCAACATGAGTAAATGTCGAAAGAACACTATCGGTGCCCTTTTTTTCCTACAATTTTTGGGGGGGGGGGGCTATTTTGTAGCATTACCATTTTTTTTTTCAAAGCGTCAAATCAATCGTTTTGTCGTTGACCACCAACTTAATGAAATTCTAATGATCTGGAACCAAATAACACCCTTAGTCTCGAATTTAATACACTGCCAAGCTGAACAAATTCATAATAGTGTTGAAAGTGTTAGTTGGCAACTGCAGGCTTTGGCATGGAAATGTATTGTCATCTAACCCAGAGACTACCCGAGCATTGCTGACACGTGGCATTTTCGCCATGCGACTCCGATAATCATGCTTAAGTCGTAATAAACATTTTTGCAAATGCTATACCCAGAGTTGACTGTTTCGTACGAAAACCCAGAATCAAATTTAGGCGACAGATTGTTTTTTGCAGATCGGTGGCGCCCGTCCGGGAGAGAGAGCTTTTTGTGAATCCGATAATATTTGTATATAGAAACCGCGGCAGATGGCACGCGGACACAATCACCAACAAATTGTTGTCATTTCTGCTCTGCAAACATCTCAAAAAGGGGCAGGTGTTCCCGGGCTGCTTATGTCAAAATCTGTAGGTACCGTTACCTGGTTTTTAAGATATAAACACTTATATGCTAATATTTCAAGGTGTCGCGTGCCTTTTAGAGTACATCAAAGGAAAATTTAATAATCTGAAGTTGATGTAAGCGTACGCGCGTCTCACCTGCCACCAGCGCTAATTACCTGATCTGTGGAATGTTCTCCTTTGAATTTATTGCAAAATTTTCACCTCAGCATTTTTAAAACGATCTACATTTCATTCGTTTCGTTCAAGATGCTGTATCTAATAAATACGTCTTTGCACTCGTCCACTAAATATATCAATTGCATGTATTTTTGTTAGACAACTAAATGTATCAATATTGCATCGTTTTCTTGCTTTTTCCGTGGACGGTGTACTTTAGATCAATTAGAAGTATGACTGGGAAATTGATCATTGCAGCATTTTGGATATATTTTACAATTTTGGAAAGACTTGTCTATGCAAAATATGGCGGACAGATTCGGCACTTTGTCCTTGTATCACTCCATCAACATGTATCAGACACTCGCTGTCATTAATAATTGATCAAGTACTTCCATTTACCATTTTAAATTTTATACGGGTTCCCGAATTTGTCGCTTAAAAGTCATTGAAATAATGTGTATTTTCATTGGCTCCTTCGGTTGCCAGCTGCCACCGTCGCGTGCCCAACACAGATCAGTTTTGATTGACACAATACACCTTTTGCCTAGATAGCACCTGCCTGTGACGTCACTCTCATCCAAGTTCAAAGACTTTTTAGGCAAAATTGTTTCTTTTCAAAAGAAAATGTGAGAATTTTAATTCAATGCTATTCTTTTTTATGAAAAAATGTTCCAGAATCGGCTCTTAAATTTTGTAATGCTGAAGAGATTTAGGGTAGATGTGATTTTTAATCAAGAGATAATGAAAATTGGGAACATGGGTCGATATTTCTATTTGAAAGGAAATCCCCCCATTGGCTATAAACTTTGGTACAGATCTATCAAATTCGAAGACTGCGCGTGTATTAGACTTTGTCGCGTGCTCTGTCAGCGACGCGAATGAGGACGCTGCACGTGTCGAATCGATCTTTCGGTATCTGATAATTAAATCTGTTCATGCTCAAAAGTAAATTGCAAATTTGGAAGAGAATAGTCACCAGTTTAATTCTCACGATGAGAGAGAGAGAGGAGAGAGAGAGAAGAGAGAGAGAGAGAGAGAGAGAGGAGAGAGAGAGAGAGAGAGATTTAACATTTTTACAAAATAAAGTATTTGCTTTGGTTTTAAATTTGCACATTCTTCGAACATTTTATATTTACAGTTTGTAATTCAACAAATTCTAAACAGATTTTATTTTTTGGTTTCTTTTATTGAAAATCAAGTGAAGAATACCTTTAATTATGAGATTTTAAAAAAATGTTTTGTTTTGGGAATAGGATTAAACGATTTGAAATTCATGACTTATAACTTGACTATAATCACCACTTCCTTCTTAAAGAATAAAACGGAAACATTTCGTTTTTTATTCGTGAAATCCTTAGCCTCTATGTATAGTTTAAAATCAAAATACAGCTTTGTCATAGCTAACAACTTCCCATTGACAGTTGACCTGGTTTGTAAAATAAGCCACTCCCACAGGCGGGGCTAAACTAGCTGAGTGTTATTAGAAAGCCAAGATACTCCACGATCATTGGCTGGTTATCCAGAGTGCTCACGTGACTAGAATCAGCGTGGGTAAATAAAACCGATTTCTCGCATGTGGTATGATTAGATGAGCTATCGAAGTAAAAGTGAACAGTTATAACAAGAACTTGAACCTTCCTTCGAAGGAACTGTGTATTTGGGATTAAACTTCCAGAGACTATATATTTGTGTATCCAATGTTTTAACTGGAAATAATGGTGCCTCAAAATAACACGTCGCTCTTTGGATCGCAGAGTATAGATCCAAACACGCACACACCGTACACGGACGCCACTCAGTGCAAAAAGCAGAGTAACCACGTCAAGCGGCCAATGAATGCTTTCATGGTGTGGTCCCAGCTTGAACGTCGAAAGATTTCTGAAGTTTCACCAGACATGCACAATGCTGAGATTAGTAAACGACTGGGAAAACGATGGAAAACATTAAATGACACCGATCGTCAGCCATTCATCGAGGAGGCAGAACGCCTGAGACTCTTACATATGCAGGAATATCCCGATTACAAATACCGTCCCCGCAAGAAGGCCAAACCTGTGACAAAATCTGATTCCAAAGTGTCAAAACCCACCAGTAAAACTCGCACCGATCGCATGAAACAGAAGGCTGCTGTCCGAAACTTTCTGGATGGGGCTAGTGAACCTGACCACAATGTAAGTACTCCATACAACAGTCGTCTGAAACTCAAACTGACCGTTGACAAAAAATTTAAAGACAGTATTAAGGCCAGTAGACATGTTCCCGTGTCATCTTGTCAGTTGACTCCTCCAGCCAAAGTGCCGTCCAGCCCGTCCGTCTACTCGCCCCCCAGTCCGGAATCCACCAGTTTCTACCCAGAAGAAATCTATGATACTCCGGCTGCCTCGCCCGAGGACATGAAATGTCACCCCAGCAATATCACAACTCAGGGTAATCAAACTCAACAGGGAGATGGGTCTTCTCTGGCGGATCTCGATAACCTCACCGACGTGCTTCAAATGCCCAACAACTGGCAGTTAGAGTTAGGGAACTTGGACTTAAGTAAACTCGCTGACACGTGTGATTTCCCCAACTTCGACCTGCATAATAACAATTCGAATGTGTCTAGTGCTTGCTCCACATCCAGCAATGGATCGCATTTTGAATTCCCGGATTATTCCACGCCTGAAGTTTCCGAAATTATTGGACTGGAATCTGAATGGCTAGACATTTCCGTTCTTGGCTCAATTGCTGCTCATTGAACGTTTCTCATCAGTTCATTTCCTCGTTTTCTCTTTCGTATGTGTGTGTTCTTGTTATGACTGATTGTTGATTATTCTGAAGGGACATGTGCAAATAATACATTAATCCAAACGAGCATTTTTCGGGAGGACCTTTCTGTCGGTATTGCGGACCACGTGGAAAGTCGGGACCCGAGGCGCGGATCAAAGATCCGTCGTGTCGTGGCAGAGACTGGTGTAGTTGTGATGTATAAATATATTTATGAGAGATTTATATCTATATTCTATATAGACTGTGAGAACGAACTGATCCATATCAAGTATATATTTGCTGTGTGTAATATTCTCAGTATTGTATTGTAGAAGTGACTGTCTCCTAATATATCGTAGTATCAGTGAATGGATGTTTCTATCATTCTTCCATATTTGCATCAGTGTGTAATTTATCATACTTTGTGTCTTATTCCATAAATATGATCTGCAGGGATATTTTTTCATACAAAGAAATGTAGATATTTTTTACTATATTCTTTGAGAGAAAAATTACGTTAAAAACAAAAGGTCACAGAGAAATCTCAACATTTTGCAATGAACCAGAATTGATTTTTTTTATATAAGAACTGAACCCCGTTTCTATTTATATCGTTCTTTGCAATGATGTAAATCTCTTGTATGTACATTTGTTATAGTTAACAAAAAACGATGGGAGTCTATTTATATTGTGCTATTATAATTTTTGTTGTTGGAAAACAAAAAAACAATATTCCCCCATCTTTGTGAGTATATATATATTTTGATACGTGCGCATTAATCCAACGAACAACTTGTCAGGCGAAACAGAAGAAGCCAAATGTACATATGACATTTTATTATTATTATTATATTATACATGGCATGTGCAAATGATATTTGTACGATCGTTATCTTAAGTTGTAGTCAAATACAACAAAAGTCTACAAAACTAAAAGCTGTGTCGTTTGTTTTTGTTGTGAGGTGATTCACGTGTTGAAAACACCGCCCACATATGTAAAGTTCACCTGGTTGAATGTCAATCATCGTTGAGTACTGCGTGTGTGTATACATTAAATGCCCGTCCGATTCATAATCAACACAATATTCATACATAGGTGTGTAAATGCTGTATTGTGTCCATGACACAGAAATGGGTCTGGTTTCCTTTTGAGACGAACCCCCCCATGGTTTTGCTCCGTGGGGGCGTATTATCTACCTCTAATTAACACGGGATTGTGTAATGTGCTAATTGAGTGATTGGAAATTAGGTTGGACGTGTGTAAAATCACACAGCGCTAGCGTGGTGTTAATGAATTAAAATTTTGAGTAATACCGACACAAGTTATCTCGCTTTGCTTGAGATTAGAAATAACTTTAATATATAGTTGCCGAGGGATATGTTAGAAAAAAAGAAATAAATACATTGACGAATGCCTCAAGGTGTAAACTGCGTAATTACGTGTTTTTCACTAATACTTTTCTTATACACACACCGGATGAACTTCCAAATATATTAGAAGTGTGAATTTGGGTCGAGGTTCGTTCTCACCTCAAGCGAAAACGGAAATTGTGGTTTACATTGAACTCCTTGATACCCATAGAGTGTCAAGCCAGAGTTTGTTCAACACACCCAGAATTAGATTGCAGTAGTCTGCAATCGCCACGCTTGACCTATATCTTCTTATATAAGTGAGTAATAAATCCTTGTATCACTGATAGAAGGCCTAAACATACGCCATCCAACTCAACATTAATGTGGACTGTTCGTGGACATGAAACTCGAAGATATATATATCATTATACATATAAGTTCTAAAGTCGCACCTTGCTGTGAAAGAGCGTGCGACACAATAACCTAAGAGGGTAAAAGCGTATAGAAGTCTCATCTTTTAGTGACATAATTATACAGTCTAGGGGTTATTAAATAGCAAGTCTGCTTTTTATATGTTAATCAGGCTTTTTAGACGATTTTTTTTTTGTATAAGTACAGGGTCATTTCGCTGTTGTATAATTATAATGTAGAGAAATTAAGTAATTTTATCGGTACAATAGGGCAGCGTACTTTCAGTTATTCTGGAAAATGGGACACGTCCCAACTATTTTCATATTTAACAAGCCCTAGTTTATGACGGCTTCAACTTAAACTGCTAAAAATCTATTATCCGCAATCACATGGTATGACACAGTTAATAGTTGTTACGGCCAAATTGTCAACATTACGCAACTTACAAGACAACAATGCTTTACATGTTGTGTTAGCGTTTAGCGGATGCCAACGCAATGCTGTACAAACAGACGGACGTCTGAAGCCCTCCACCTGGCGGAATTTTTTTATTTGGCAGATTTTAATCACTGTTCTGTGATCACACCGCTGTTACCTATCCATGGTAAACTGTGCGCGTTAAAATCCCTTTGATTTCTACCAACGAAGCCATGTGTTCGATACTTTGTGATAACATTTTCATTAATTTATTCCTAATTTTCACCAATTGTTATCAAACTTTTAATAATTCAATGGAGTGATTACCAGAATTACTTAATCATGTATATTTAGCCCAACGAATTCAATGGTGACAATTGATTTATTGGCCACAGCCCCCGGATATACACCTTAATAAAACACAGAAACTTGTCAAAATATGTATTCGAATGGCTTCTCGTTGTAAATGTCAGCTTCGATGTGCAATTGATAAGATTCTGTCTGGGGTATCGAGTTGTCCTGAGTAATCTTAAAAAGTAATGAGTGATTATCCAACCAACTGACTTGGGTGTCAAGCATTGCCACTGGCAAATTTAATCTCGCTAATTACAAATTCTTTTGAGTTGTATGTCAAATAACACCCTAGCAACTTGGACAGAGGGGGGCGGGGAGCGCATCCAAAGTATGAAATTATCTTCGCCGAGATATGGTAAAAACTCGTATCCATTCAGAATAAAAATAATAATGCAAGGTAAAAACACTTCAAAAAATGCAAATTTGGCATCTCATTCTGAACTATTGTCTACAAATTGATGCAGATCTTGTATAATATATTTTGGCGATTGTGATTTCATTGATTGTATGCATGAAATGTTACTCTTGTCAACAAACAACAGAGCACTCCTCAAAATCCTCACTTTGTTGGATAAAGGTGACCATGCATCTTAGCTAAGCAACGGTCTCGATCGTAGTAGATTCTAACCTAGACGCGCACAACCTATAAGAATTGGGGTACACTGTTCCATTTCCCCCGTGAGACTGCAAGTACATCCAAAACCTAAATGGTCTCAATGGTAGTAGTTCCTAATCAAGAGCCGTCTAGGGCTCCGAGTGACATGAATCCGATTCAAGAACCTAAATGCTGCAGATCCTAACCAGGATCCCAAACCCGGATCACCAACCAAGGCCTCGAGTGTAGTAGTCTAGATACAAAACAAGACCGCTACCCAGGGGCTTCGTGTGTAGTAGATACAGGTCAAGAACGTTAACTAAAAGCCTCGAGAGTTGTAGGTACATGTACTAACTTAGATTGCTTCCCAGGGGCCTCGAATGTATAGCCAAGGGTCCCGAGTATAGCAGGTCGCTAGTTACGGGTCTCGAGTGTGGTGAATCCAAAACCAACTTGATAACTAAGGACTCTGAATATGGCAGATTCTTACCATAGACCCCTACCCAGATCATTAGCCAATTCAGCTAGTTAAACGAGGGGGTTGAATGTACTGGATCCGTACCCGGGATGTACGGATTGTTAGCCAAACAATCCGAGTGCCGTGGATCAGAACCCAGATTGTCAGCCAATGGATCCGTAGTACTGGCCAGGTACTTCAAGTGCCATGGATCCGTGTAATGTAAAGGGGGGGGGGGGGGGGGCGCAACAGACAGGGCCAAACTTTGAACCTGGGTTTCCCTTGAAGGAGCATGGACACGATTTGAGCTGAAAATTTTCTAATTCTATTTTGCCATTTTTAATAGCTAAAGTATTTCCAAGTCAGTTGTCGAGTTACAAGAGAGATATATAGCTCAAGAGTTCCTTTTTATGTCATGGTTTTGTTTGTGCTGGTAAAGGTTTTGTTTAAAGCAGATTTTCCAGATTACAAGATAATTTTTAGCACAATTAAACATTTTCTAGTGTTTGTCATCATATCTCATTTTGTTTTAAATATAATGTTTTCTATGTAAACGAAAACATGGCACGAGTCTTGATTATATAACAAAGTCTGTTGTTTTAAAGCCTTGAGTATATAACAGAGAACCGTGAGTGATGTATCTCACTCGTGACTCAAAAACTGACCATTAGGAATATCTTAATTAAGCATTATACGCATTAATAATGGGAAAATGAAGTTTGAAATTTTTAGCTCAAATCGCGTGACCGTCTATGCCACTTTGATCTCTATTCAGGTGTTCTACTATAATTGAAATATCTAGCCACTACCAATCTATCTACTCCACCCGGCCGCCAACATTCCTCCCTTCTTATATATTTTCACACCCTAAGAATCAACCAGGAATCTTTACCCCGTACCCCCACCCCTGGCGTTTTCACCTGTCAGTTCCAGGGGCTGGCCACGGCACCAAATGTTACAGGAAGGAAGGAAATTCTACAGACCAACCCATGTTTTAGTCTGGTCCGTTGCATTGTAGTATATGCGAACCAGGGGTCTCTGGTGCAGTGAATCCAAACCCAGATCGCTAGCGAGGGGCTTCAAGTGTAGGAGATCCTAGCCAGGGGCCCCGGGTGTAGTGGATTTGAACCATAATGCCAAGTGTTTCATTTGAAGAGGTGAACCAAGGATGATG